>JAOTRA010000032.1:3158929-3190811 GCA_026260255.1 Pseudolaguvia tuberculata
GTGTGTGTGTGTGTGTGTGTGTGTGTGTGTGTGTGTGTGTGTGTGTGTGTGTGTGTGTGTGTGTGTGTTTGTTCCCGAATTAGGGAATAAATGGGACATAAGATGAATGAATGAATTATGGGCAGGCTTTAAGGACCATGACTAGCCCAAGGATGTTGGTTTAATAGACCACCATAGGGTACCAGACATGCCTTCGTAGAACATTGTTAGAGGAGTAAATTGTTAGGGGTTTTTTTTTTTTGAGAGAAGCTAGTATATGACTGTGCCTGTCTTAAGAGCATTGCAATAGTAGCTGACTTCTGTTGGCTTTTAGTACCACATCTGTCTCAATAGTAAAGCAGGGAATATTTTCAGGGCATATTCAGATGTATGTGTTCTCCCTGCCCTTGAGTGGGTTTTCCCTGCGGTTACCTACCACTTTCTAAAAACATGTACTTTAGGCGGATTATTGAGTCTAAATTGGCCATAAAACCCAACCATTAGGATTGCATAAACAAGTGCAGCCTTAATGCCGGTCCCAAGCCTGGATAAAATGGGAGGTTTGCGTTAGGAAGGGCACACAGCTTAAAAAAAAACCAGGTGTGATCTGCACATTTGACGGCCTAAGGGGGGAAAAAAGTATGCAATGAGCAGAAATGGAGCATATAGCTAGAAAAGACAACAAAAAAGTATGACATTTTTACTGGTGCAAATCATACATGCTTTGTACTTTAAACTGAGCTTAACTGACTAGACAACAGTTTTGCAATATTCAAGGCACGTTAACTTTGGATAACACCTTAATGCTTTTCTGAAGAAAAAAAACATGCTGGTCCCAGCTTTGAGCCAACAGGGTACTAGTTGCAATTAAATTAAATTACGTTGCAAAGCTCTAAGCCTACAGAATACTAACACCTTACACTGCAACGAGAAACAGACTTCACAGTCATAAGCAGACTTGGACTAAACATTGGTTGTATATTTTTTAGATTCAAACACTAACAATGGGTTTATTTACCATTTTTCCTTATGCAAAGTCATGAACGACAGTTCATGTGTGATGTAAAAAGTTGATGTGTAAATGGAAAGCAAGGAAGATTCCATAATTGTCGTTCCTGATATCCGGTAATGCACTTGAGCAAAATCAGAATCTCTATTGACCTCAGACATTAAAGCCTATTATTATTGTCTTTTATTTTAAACCCATAACGCATAATACAGACTTGTAATGAAAATATTTTTTAAAAGATGTTGCATCAACTTTGTTCTACTTACATTGACCTATAAGTGTCAATTATCAGAAATTGTAAATTTTAGTTATTAAATTGTTTTAGATCTTTGTGATTGAAATGTGACAAATATACATATTGTGTCTCATTGATGTTTTACAGTTTGTGTTATAATTCCTTATTTTATTTCGAAAACATTTGTAGCGGGGTGAAAAATATTACACAGTTGAGGACTAAATTGTTTTAATTATTATGCCAAAACAATGTTTTTAATGAAAACATATGAAAAGGCAATCAAATTTGGATTAATTTAACCTGTGAGCTAACCAAAATGCAGTAAAACTTTGACATTGGGATCATTGTTAATCTTTAAACGCATATGTTAAAACATTCTGCCCTAAACAGAATTGCTTGTTTAAGATGCACAACAGGTAAAACATTTCTAAATTCTACTTTAAAATTTCTTATTCTTGGATCAAACAAAAAAAGGTAAAAAGTTAGTCATCGGTGGGTCATTACACAAAATGCCATGTAACATGTGGGAAGTGGTAGACTAGTGGTTACGGTGTTGGACTAGTACCAGAAAGACCAGGGTTCCACAATTGCTCAGTTGTAATAAAAGAGATTAAATGTAAGTTGCTCTGGATAAGAGCGTCTGCCAATGGCCAAACTGTGACATATCTCTTAAAAGAACCTTTAACTTTACAATTAGAAATGAAGATATTGTCACGTGTTCTGGGGCTGGAATCAATTAAGGGACTTCCTCAAATTTCACACACATTCTGTGAAAAAACAAATCTATGCATGCAGTTGAACACTTGGCATGTGCAGGCTCTTAATTTATCTAACATTTTTCTTGAGTATCGAAAAAGAAGGAAACATTTTTTTTTATATATATATAATATAAAAAATGTGGTGTAATATTTTAGATAGAACTTGATGTGGATCAATGTCGGACAGCGCCAAAGTCATCTTCCACCTGCAGGCGATTCTGTTCTTTATTTTTTTTACTGCTATCAGTTTTGAAAGTGAAAGCATTAATTTAACTGCTTCCATCTGCATCAAATTATACTGAAGGCAGTGCGAGAGCTGTGGAGTCACAAGCTATACTTGACTCACGTTTAAGCTGCTATCATGGACTAACATACTATTAATTCCAGAAATTACCTATAGTTGTGTGTGTGTGTGTGTGTATATATATATATATATATATAACTATAACTTCTACTGTCTTTAGGGGTGTGCCCACCCATTCTGTCAAAGAAAATTTATATAAATTATTTGAACTTTATTTTTACAGGAAAAGTTATACAAAAAGAAGTAAAGAATGTTTGGATATGTGGCCACTCACTTGTGTTCTGGGCAGAGAAGAGGGCCACATCTCCTGAAATAGGTATGCAGCTTGGTATGGACCCCAACAGTGTACACCTATGGTGGAAGGGAGTGCAGGGAATGACCTGGCAACAGCTTTTGCCCCAGCTCTTCCAGCTTAATGACAACTGGCCCAAACCGGACATGATTATCATTCATCTGGGTGGAAATGATCTCGGCAAATTGACCCCAGAGAACTTTGTGTTAGCTGTGAAGAAAGATATGAACTCGCTAAAAAGCATTTTTCCCCAGTGCCACTTAGTTTGGTCAGACATCCTGCCACGCAAATCATGGAGGCACTCAAATGACAGTACAACAGTGAATAACATGCGCCATGCGGTCAATGAAACGATTCATGGTGTTATGGCAGAGATTGGAGGTTCTTCATTAACTCATGACAACATCAATCCAGTTGTGGACTCTGGCCTCTACAGACCCGACGGGGTTCATCTGTCAGGGAAAGGAATTGACACTTTCAACCTGAACATGCAGGACTTTCTTGAGAAATGGGAACGAAAGATAAGTGAGACTGAGGTTTCTTATAACTAAAATACTTCAGCCGGTTCTTTTGTACTGTGAAATTGTTCTGGGAAATCTTTTTTGTTCCCTTTTTATGGTATTGCATATCAGCCTGTATGTAATGCATTTTTTATAAAAAACAGTTAATCCATTTTTTGTAATACATGGCTTTAGCAAAACTTGACAACAATGTCTGAAGTTAATCAAAAGTCAAAAATTCTGTCTTTCTGTCTCTTGCTACGGTGCCATTTGGTCACAATTTTAATAAAGAATGTAGCGCAATCATATGTCTTTTGTAAGTATAATACTTTTTTTTCCCCCTCCTGTACACATCCAATTTCCTAACTATGTACATATGCTCAAAATATGTGATGTGTGCGACATATTCTGCAGTAGTTATAATAAAAATATAAAATGGACCTAAATGTCTATGGATCATTTAAAAAAAAAAAACTCTTTACTCAGGTAACTGTATCGCTCTGTACACTGGCTTTTTTTCTCTCCAGATGCTAACGGAACTCATATCTATCTTACACTTGGAGCATCTGATGGGCCGCACCAAGTAAACCATCTTTATTGTTAAAATGGAAATTGTTTCGGTAGTACAGTAAATGTTTTGTTTTTGTAAACTGGAATAAGGTTAGCAAATCATTTTTTTTGTGCAGAAGAATTTCACAGTTTAGGTGTAAAGAGCTACGTTTAGTGATTGTTTAAATATGGCTATAAAAGACTAATAAAGGGAAATGGTACTAGCATCCTTCTTAATATACGTATTGGAAAACATGGGCCAAGCAAGTAAACCATATTTAATATTGTTAAAATGGAAATTTTGTAATACAGTTAATGTTCAAATATGTGTGTGCACCAAAGATCATTCTACCATCATTCCTCAGTGTGGTATGGAAACTTGACTGCTGAATAAAAGCTTTGCAACAGTTCAGGCTGCACAGACGGTAGTTTTCCAACAATCCAGAAACAGGACTGTTGTCTGGAAGGACTTACCCACTTCAGAAAGGAGGATGTGTGGCATCAGAACCAAATTCTATAAATGGATGATAATTGCCCTCAATTTTAACCTGTAATGTAAAAGTCGTTTGCATTAATACTTTCAGTGACTGTCTCGTATGCACAGTGGCTTGCAAAAGTATTCATACCCCTTGTACTCATTATGACCAAAAAAACAAATTGTGAAAGACCAGCACGAAGTGGCATACAATTGTGAAGTATTTACAAATAAAAAAAAGTGCATTGTGTAAAAAGTATTCAGCCTCCCTAGGTTAATACTTTGTGAAACCCCCTTTAGCTGCAAGTTTTTGAGTATGTCTCTACCAGCTTTGCACATATAGAAATTGAGATCTTTGTTCGTTCTTCCTTGCAAAACAATTGACTGGCCTATTCAGAGGTTTCATTTTAAACCATTCCATTGTAGCCTTGGCTTTGTTTAGGGTCATTGTCCTGTTGGAAGGGCTCAAGGATAACTTCACTCAATTTTAACCTGAAATATAAGTCTTAACAAGGCCTAGTTTCAAGTGTTTGCAGACTCCAGCAGGTTTTCTTCCAATATTGTCCTGTAATTGGCTTAATCGATCTTCCCATCAACTTTGACCAGCTTCCCAGTCTTTGCTGAAGAGAATCAGCTCCAGAGCACGATGCTGTCACACCTATGTTTGACAGTGGGTATGGTGTGTTCAAAGCGAAGTGCAGTATTAGGGTTACACACAATGCATTTAGCCTCATCTGACCAGGGCACCTGGGGTCACTCACATGGCTTCTGGCAAACTGCCAGAATGGGACTTCTTGTGGTTTTCTTGTAACAATAGCTTTCTTCTTGCCACTCTTCCATAAAGCCTAGATTAGTGCAGTACATGACTGATTGGTCTCTTGGATGCATCTCTGATCAGTGTTCTCCTTGTTCAGCCTGTTAGTTCAGCTGGGCAACCATGTCTCGGTAGATTTGCAGTTGTGCCTTACTCTTTCCGTTTGCCGATGATTGACAGAACATTGGTACTGGAGATGTTCAAAGCATGAGAACTCTTTTTAAAGTCTTAACCCTGCTTTAAATTTCTCCACAACTTTGTCTGACCTGTCTTGTCTGTTCCTTGAACTTCATGATGCTGTTTGCTCCCCAATTTTCTCTTAACAAGCCACAGAGCCTGTTACAGAACAGCTGTATTTGTACTGAGATTAAATTACACACAGGTGGACTCTAGTTATTAGGTCAACATTTGATAAGTCAGCAATCAGGCAACTTCTGAAGACAATTGGATGCACTCAGAGAAAAGGGGGGCTGAATACTTTTGCACAGTTTTTTTTATTTGTAAAAAAAAAAAAAAAATTGGACTCGTGTAATTTTGTTTTGACTTCACATTGTATGCCACTTTGTGTTGGTCTTTCTCAAAACATTCCAATGAAATATAATTTTGTCATAATGTGAAAAAAATGTGGAAATGTTCAAAAGGTATGAATACTTTTTGCAAGCCAATGTACAACTATCTTGTACTGTGGACTTTTTGTACTTTTATACTGTTCTTTTTAAAGTTATTACATACAGTACATGATTTTTTTTAATGTGCAAACCACGTTTAATGTTCTTGGCTGGGAACTGAATAATAAACCTTTCCTCGTCCTTGAAAGATTGTCTGGGAAAAAAAGACAATAATTTGGATTGCAACCGAATTGTTTGGTAAAATAAGTGTAAATTAGTAGAACTTATTAATTATAAGTAAGCATTTCTTTTTACACAATGTAAACAGGGATTGTAACTAAGCCCCTGAGAGAACTAGGGAAAAACAACTATTATTTTGGATGGGAAAAAAAATATTGGGAGCAGTGGAAATATACTCGGGCTGCTGAGTGCAATTTTACTCTGGTATGATAAGACCATGTATTCTTAACCCATGTCTGTAATGATGAGGTCTGATTAACTGTTGATTCGCAGCTATACGATTATTAAAAGTAGCGATTATAAATCCACCTTTTGATACTGGTATTGACCACAACCAAGTAAACAATGCAAGGGAAATAGTACATTGTGATTGGCAGTGACCGAAGTGACGTACTTTCCTGTTTGGGTATCCGAATGGCGGTGCAGGAAGTAGCTGTAACGAGTTTAGATATAAGCGATGATCTATCTAACATTAGTAGCTATTGTATTGGAATAGTCATTTTCATTGGAGTACTTTGTTCACAAAAATATCATAATTGGTTAAACTAAATCCGGAAAGACTTTCTGCTTAAACGGGTGGCTGACGCCATGTACCGAGGCCCAAGGCCGCACCGAGGATCATTTTGTCCCGCAGCGTCCCGCGGCTTCGCTCCGCGCGGCCCGCTTACTTCTAACCAGTTTCCAACCACACTGTACCGCAGTGAGCACGCGCGAGACACCAACGGTTATGAACATGGCTACCGTCGACCGTCGGAAGATCCCCCGAGGCGCTATTCATCACCAGGACGAGGATCAGAGGAGGATTTCAGAGGCGATAGGCCTCCCCCTCGGGACTACGGGAAAGTAGGCAGACTAGTTTACTAACAGTGGTTACCTGAATAAGAGTCATAGCTTAAAGTACACGTTGGTATGTTTTTTTATTTTGTAAATCTTTCCACTGAGGGGGGGGCGTAGTGGAAAACCTCATAAAATTCCCCGGGTTCGATTCCCGCGGCGGGAATCTTTCAGTGTGGAGTTTGCAAGTTCTCTCCGCGCTTTCGTGGGTTTCCTCCGGGTACTCCGGTTTCCTCCAGCAGTCCAAAACTGCAGTGAATGGTTACCTACGTGTTGCCCTGCGATGGACTGGCCACCCGTCCAGGGTGTACCCCTGCTTCTCGCCCTGAGCTGGGATAGGCACAAGCAGACCCCTGTGACCCCGAATTAGGCAATAAATGAGTAAGAAGATGGATGGATGAATGAAATGAATGAATGAGTGAGTCTTTCTACTGGTGCTGTTGCATGCAGGACAGGTTACAATGGGACACATATTGTAATACAGAGTTCCACCATCCGGCTGATTAAAAAGCTGGAACAGAGGTAAAACGGAATGATTTGGAGCAGGATGTTTGGTAATCATTCATTCATCTTCTTACCCGCTAATTCCCTAATTTGGGGCCACGGTGGTTCCGCTGGTGACTATTCCAGCACACATCAGGTGAGAGGCGGCGGTACACCCTGAACGGGTCGCCAGTCCATCTCAGGGTTTGTAAATCATGTATGTTAGATATAGCATCAATGGTCTGTATAAATGATCTGCTGGTTATTGTTTACAGATCACTCATACTTTTCTTTTGCATGTTTCTTTTCTGGTAGAGATATGGTCCTTTACCTTCAGGCGCTGCTCTCTCCACTGACCATCTTGTTATAACGGTGGGCAATGAGTTGACTGGTTCATCACAGCGCACAGACACTCCCTATGCCAGGTAAAGGGTTTATTATTTTGATTGAATTGTCTGATAAACACCAACACAGTAATTATTAACAAAACATAAATAAAGACTAACAATGAATGTAATGTTGTGATTTTATCTATCAGCTACCATAGATATAATTGTACTAGTTGTATGTTTGTAAGCCAGAAACAATTATTATTACCATCACTGATTATTCAACTATCAAAATGATTGCTTGTTGCAACCCTAGCACGTTTTATTACTTATAAAATAATGAAAATAAAGCATATCATGCAAAACAGTCTTAACACACACAGGGAAAGAAATTAAGCTAAATACAATATTTGACTTCATGATTGTTTTTGAGTTTTGTCTGTCGATGAAAGTCATTTTAACTTCTTTGAGCCAAAAGCAGCTGCATGGTGAAAATTGCTAGGTTGGTTCCTATTGAAAAAACCTGATTGCTTGCTCTTGTATTCAAACTAGTTAAACATGTCCCACACCACTGGCTTATTATTTAGGAATCTTGATAAATTAACACCTGGATTGTGTGTGTTCCCTTTTTTCCAGGGATTATTCTCCACAGCGGTTGAGCTATGAGGATAGTTCAAGAAGGCACAGTCAGAGCCATTATATGGACAGGGTGTGGAACCAAAGTCCAGAGAGAGTTCATGGCAGAAGTGATAATAGTCACAGTCGTGCGGTAAGCCGCAGCAGGGAATTAAGTCGAGGACTTAGCAGACCACACAGCAGATCCAGGTCCAGGAGCAGAGGAAGAAATAGAGCAAGAAGCAGGGCACAAAGCAAATGTAGACGACACAGCAGGAGCAGGAGCAGAAGCTGCAGCAGGGCTAAAAGCAGGGCAAGGAGCCAAAGCAGAGGTAGAAGCAGATGTAGAAGCCAGAGTTGCAGCAGCAGTAGCAGCAAAAGCGATAGACAAGATGAAGACTTCAGAGAGCTTGAGAAAGCCCGTCGCCGCAAAGAACTGGAGGACATGCTGACGATGCCCACTAAATCCATTTTGAAAAAGAGAATTGACTCCTCTGAAACAGATTCTCCCATTGTTGCACAGGTGGCTATGCTTTACACTAAATGGATGATTTTTCTATTTTATACTAACTGAATGTTTTTTTTTACAAATGCTAATAAGTGTTTTTTCGTGGTTTTAGAATACTGACTCTCCAAAAGGGAATTCGGCCAGTGGTCTTTCAAATGATGCAGAACAGATGCTATGTGCAGTGACTAAAAAACTGGACTCGGACTTGCTGTCATCTCTGTTGGCTGCAAATTCTAATGCCAGTACAATTGAAGAACTCGTAAGCAAACTGCAGCCTACCAAAGAGAGTGGCCATGGGTCCTCTCTGTCTCATGAAAGTAGCAGCCAGGAGCATTCAGACCTCACTCAGCTTCTCAGTGTGATGGCAGAGACAGTAACTCAACCACCAAACAAAAATAAAAGTTTGGTAGATATTGAAGATGAAGAGAAGTTTCTGTATGGGGATGAGGAAGTGGAGCACACATTTTCAACAAAAGAAATGCCTAAATCAGGAGAATGTAGCTTGATTGATGTCTGTAGAAAAGCTGGACCTGACGCAAAGACTGGAGTATTACAGAATTTACAGAAGAAAGATTATGGGCATCCAGAAGATGAAACTCTCATAACTAAACAAAACAAATATCGAGACAAACGCTCTTCTTCTGCGTTACCTGTCCAGCGTCTTGATTGCAAGCTTCAGAGTATTCCAACAGTACCTGCTTCTAATGATGCTCAAGTTAGGGCAGAAGTGGAGGAATATGAGAAGATACAAGATCTCCTGAAGACTATTGGTCTTGATCTGGGTGTAGCTGAGATCAGCAAAATGGCTGCTAGGACACAAGAGCGCCTCCAAGGTACGAATTCTGGGAAGTTAACCGTAAGAAAGCACCAGCATGACCGGAGACGCAAGAACCACAACAGGAGTTCCAGCAGCAGAAGCAGGAGTCGGAGCACTAGCAGGGGAAGCAGTTGCAGCAGCCATGAACACGCCTCAGTTCATGGCAAGAAGAAGACTGCTACTCTCAAAAGACGTTCATCACGATCAGCTAGTCTGATTCAGAGTCAGGTTCAGCCTGGCACCAAAGCTGAGGAAAACCATTGGACCAGCACATGTCCCCCTACTCCCAATGTAAATCTTGGAACAAATAATTTCTCAACTCACTCTGCCCATCAGATGCCTCCCTATCCGCAGCCTCTTCGTGGAGTTATGCATCCCAATTACCCTCCACCTGGCTATAATCTTTATGACAGCTACATGCCATACATGACACAAAGCTGGCCCATGTACCCATCTGAAAGGTTGCCTATAGCACTACAAGCTTCTGTGAATGACTATGATTCCCCTGCCGCAGATCGACACTTTTTGAAAGTAATCAGCTCAGAGGCAAATGAAGCCCAAGAGATGGATAAAAAAGGTGTAATATCTTTGATTTGATGATTTTAGATGTTTTTAGAAGTTGTGTTTAACTACATTTGTTTTAAGGCCTTTTTGTTAACAACTGTGTGTTGTGTTTCTTACCTAAAGGCTCAAAGGTGGACCCATTGCAGAGCATGAAAATAGCATGCAGTGGAAACCAAAGGAGGGTAATTGAGGAAAATAATAATGCCAGACAAAAGCAAAAGGTAACCACAGGAATAAATTATTAATTAAGTCTTTATTTGCTTTTGCCTAATGAATAATCTAAATCTGAAGAGCTGCTCTTTTTACTTGTTTTTAATAACCTAAAAAAGCTGTTCTGTGTCTAATATTAAGCACCATATTTTAAATGAAGATGATGTGTTTTGCCCTGTACCTTTACGTTTGCGCTTTTGGTCTAATTCTTTTGTAATGGTAACATCCCATAGTAGAGGGTGATTATAGATCGTAAGCCATTATTTAGAATTTTTAACTCATTTTTTTAATGCACTTTGTGTCCTGTACTTAAGAGTGTTGTGTATTGAATAGCTTTGTAAGATTTGTAGACACAGTTCTATGCATACTAACCTTAACTAGAGATGTGCTAACGAGAGATTAAGTTCAGTGTAAACTGTATAATGTCAAATGATAGAGACAGACAGCATTCTGTTTTACTATACTGATAATGTTCCTTAGTGGGACTGGGCGGAATGGTGGTGTAGTGGTTAGCTGTTTCCTGTACTGTATTTTCATCCTACAGATCAAAAAATGATTTAAGCTATTACATGCACTTAGATTAAAAAATTGTTTACCTCAGAGCAAAGCCTAAAATGTTGTGTCATGGCTAGGTGTGTGAAGAACTTGTAAATCTGAAGAAGGACCAAGAATTCCGAAAGAAAAAAAGGGATAATCTAATTAAAGAGCTGGAGTCACTGCGAAAGCAGCAAGGTATTTCACTGCATATCCACTGCATATGCTAATCCACATTCATTCATTCATCTTCTTACTCGCTTATTCCCAAATTCGAGGTCACTGGGGTCTGCTTGCGCCTATCCCAGCGCACATAGGGCGGGAGGCGGGGGTACACCCTGGACAGGTCGCCAGTCCATCACTGGGCCACACACATAGACAAACAACCACTCACACATTCACTCCTATGGACATTTTAGAATCACCAATCCACCTAATCTGCATGTTTTGGACTGTGGGAGGAAACCGGAGCACCTGGAGGAACCCACGCAAGTGCTGGGAGAACATGCAAACTCCACACAAAGATCCCGATCTTGGAAATCGAACCTGGGACCTTCTTGTTGTGGGGCGACCGTGCTATCCACTTTGCTACCGTGCCACCAACATGATGATTTCTTTAATTAAGTTATTTTTTTAAAGATATCATTCTGTACAACAGGAGAGCTTCTGAGGAAAAAGCGAAGAGAGAAAGATGGTCACAAGGATCCCATCCTTTTGGAGCTTGGTCGTCTTCAGGAGGATGTGATGGCCCAGTTATCCAGTCTGCGCACTGAATACGAGGCAGAAGAGAAAAAGTATGAAGAACTAGTGAAGGTGGCAACAATTCTGGGGCTGGACCACAAAAATATTTGCAGCTCTGAAGAACATCATCATGCATTGTCTCATAGCAAGTCTAAAGAGTCCAGAATCCCAGAGATGATTAAATCTGCCTCTACCACGTCAAGCTTTCAGGTAGATTTTCATTTGCTGCTAGTAGCTATGCTGAGAGAGGAAGCAACAAAATCCTATCATCTCTCTACAATAGTTTAAGTCGGTTCTTTATCTGTAAAGAACCTGTGTGCGCAGGTGATTTTTACATTTAATTCCTGTTTAGCTTACTATAACTTTTACTAGATTTTGTTGTGGATGTTGCTTGATTGGAATTCAAAGCTGCCTCATCTTCAATGATTTTTTTGTGTGTCCATTTTGACTCAGAAGATGCAGCTTTGAATACCAATCATGCAACCAACATCCACACCAAAATCAAGTAAAGCTATAATGGTAATAAAAAGAAATTCTAATATAATAATAATTTTAATATTTTTAATCAGTTAGTCAGTTTAAAGCATTTTTCTCTGGTTTCTAAAACCACTGCTTCTTGTTCAAATACATGTAAAAATCAAATGGCCCAAATACAGCGTTTAATTTTGGACACCAAAGCCAATACCTGATTTCTCCCAAAAATTTAAGTTGTTTTTGTGTTTACTGTTTACTCAATCTAGACTTATTTTATCATTCACATTATTTAATATGTAGTCCATTTCTTGTTGCTAACTTTCTTAAAGCTAATCAGTTGTGCCTATATGTTGGTGGAATATAATGTGGCAGAAGCATGGTATTATAAATTGTACAAGACCTTCCCTACATTTTAACAAGCAGCCTTTTAAAATAAGAACTTGTTGGAAATCATGTTGTATGATCTAAACATTTTAGCATGCAAAACAAGGATATTACAATATTGTAGGTTATTATGAAATATTACTGTAAAGTACTCTACTTGTCTAGTAAAAGTATATATTTGGAGGTAAAAAGAAAACTGTACTCCTTAAGCCAGAAATATTATTAATACTACTAATAATAATCATAATTAATAATGTTACAAATTTTATTTTTCTCTAAAATTTACTTTCCGTTTGACCAAATGAATGAATGATTTTTTCAATGAATGAAAAATAAGAATAAGGTTGTGACTACTGTCACTAATTTATTTCCTAGTGAAATAATTAATGTATTTATTTGATGCTTATTGACTTATTTAAAATTTACAAGCTAATGTTCATTTCTCTCATTATAAGTTATAAGTTATCTCTCATTATATATTACAACATTTGCTCTGTAAAGGTGTGCATGGGGCATTTTTTACAAATCTTTCCCTGTCTGTCTTAGACACTAGTAGTAGTTTCTGTAAATATTTAAAGAACTTTAACAGTATCATTGACTAGAATAAAACCGTGATTGAGTATAGTAAGTGTAATAAGTATTGCATACCACTTTAAACTGAAATTAACCTTGCCCCTGGCATTTTTGTGCCTCAGAAAAACCTTTTAGACATTAACTGAAAAATTAAACATGAACTTAAAATAAAAAAAAATTCTTCCTGCATTTCTTGTAGTAAACCAACGTTCACCTGACCTGCCAGTGTATAACAAGAATAACCTTCAAAGATTTTTGAATGAGAATTCAATTGTGTACTTTTTATACTGTATTAACGTCTGCGTTGGCATACAGACATGCATAAACAAAGGCTAGGGCAATTATCCTTAAATTGATCTTTTGCTAAAATGTTACCTAAAACAGCATTGTTTAGATAATGTGCTGCTAATTGTTAATGGAAACTAATCACTTTAAGATCTCGGCAACACTGATTGCTCAAACAGAGCAGTGCTTTGTTAGCACCGTCGTTAATCAGAATAATTCTGTCGGAGCATGACAATAATGTATAGAGCTTAAAACAAGAGCTGTGGTTCCTCTCAGCCAGAGCACAGATGACCTAAAATACGAAGGTAAGATTATTTTGTCAAGCTTTAATAATGGGGAATTGAGGCCTTTTTTTCCCCCCAAATCTTGTAACTAATTTCCACTTTCATCTGAGTTTTTGGCCACCTTACTAACATCTCATTTGTCCTGCCTAAACTAGGGTACCAAGTCATCAGTGGCAGGATCTAGCACCAGATCAGATTTAAAAGCTGAGATGTTTGAGTACTATGATGCAGGAAACCACTGGTGCAAAAACTGCAACATTACTAGTGGTTCAATGTTCGATTTTTTTACACACTTGCACAGCAAAATGCACAGAAAGGTAAATGCCAATTATTTCCTTTTCAGCCTCTGTTCCTATTTTGTATTTCGCTTTTGTTCATATTTTATAATATGCTGATCTTAATTGTTCTGACAATATTCTGTATAAAATAAGTAATCAATTGTATTCTTTGTACAAAGACTTTAGATCCCTACATCAGACCTTGGGCTTCAGGTTCTGAGCGTGAGACGACGATCCCTACAGGCGATCTCATTTCTAAACCATCAAAAGGTAGAGAATTTAGTAACCTACCCACCAGATAAAGTAAAAGAAAATGAACTTTATTTATTACATAAATATTTGTTTATTCCTAAGTGTTTATATAACTTGTGTTGGAAGTGTATTGCATACAATACACCCCACCGTAGGGTATTGTAACACCTTGCTGTGTATGTCCTGTAGGGTCTGAATTTGTGTTACCTGTGAAGGGATTTTTCTGCAAATTGTGTAGAGAGTTTTTTGGAGATGCTATTTGTGCTGAGGCTCATGTGACCTGCCAAAAGCACAATGAAAAATACAAGGTAATTATTTTCCCTTTTTTAATTTGATTTTAAATCTATGTAACTATCAAAATATGAAACTGTGCCACTGACATCCAATAGGTTGTAGACTGCACTAAATCACATATAAATGTGATATCATGTGTCCCAGCACTTTTGTCTGATTTAGTGTGAATAATAGATTTTGCTGACCAATTGTTTATAGCACGCACTTTCTTGATTCCTAAGTAGATGGTTAGGCTCTGATGCAGTCAAATTGTTAAGTATAATATATTTTTCTTCTAGAGCACATAAAAAACCACACACTAGGTTGGTCTAGGCTAAACTGCAAGCTTGTTTTATTTCTGCCGTAAATTTATTCGCCATTTATTTATTAATTGCCCGCACAAAACTGTGCACAAACAATTGGCTGGTTTGACTGTTACTCAAAGAAGGCAGTCATGCATTTGCTCTGGGACTTGTATTCATAGCCTTTTGCGGTTAGCTAATCTAATCGATTTTGTTTAATTCTTTCTTATAAGCTTAAAATCCATTAATTGAGATTTGAAATATATAGTTCCTTTATTTTAGGCTCATACAGAAATGTTGCATTAATCAAATAAAAGGATAATAAAATAATAATCAAGGGTGTCTTATGTTGAATATTGTTTGTAATTGGTAAAGGGCATTGTTTTTGCATTCTTTTTACAACAGGATCTAATGTACGAAAATCCTCTTTATGAACAGAGGAGAAACCTGGATCGGCAAGCTGGCATGGAAAAAAAACAGGCAGAGCACAAACGAAAACATGAAAATTATGATTCTCAAGATGAACAGAAAAAGTCCAAGCCAAGCAAAGATGAAGTGAAAAAGCTTAAATGCAAAAATGAAGATGAGCAAAAGGTCAGCCATATCAAAGAGGAAGAGCATAATCCTAAACCTAAAAAAGAGGAGGTTGAGAGGACCAAAAGTAGAAAATACGAGGAGGAGAGCAAAAAATATGCAAAAGAGGAAGGGGAGAAGAACAAGTTTAGAAAGGAAGATGGAGAAGGGTACAGACAAAAAAAAGTGGAAGAGGAGAGGTATAAGTCTGAAGAAGCCAAATATCGCTACAAAGAGGAGAATATGTACAAAGAGGATCAAGAGAAGTATCGATACAGGAATGAGGATGAAAAATCTAGGTATTGGAAAGGAGAGGACAAGAAATACAAATATGGCCATGAACCTAAAAAATACAGAGAGGAAGAGGGTGTAAAGCTGAGAAAATCAATCTGGGAGGAAGATGAGGAGGAAGAGAGGCCAAAATATTGGAAAAGGGAAGATAAAAAACAGCAGTTAAAAGGGGCACGCAAAGTTGAGAAAGAGAAGCCTTGTCTGAAAGATGCTAAAGTTGACTCTGAAAAGCCCAGTGAGCTCCCCAAAATTTTTTGTGGACCTAGCCCAGCCATGCTTGCCAAACTCCGGAAAAAGAATGATGAGACCACTTTGCGTCCTGCCTATGGGAAGTTTGTTTGGAAAAAAACTGAAAAGACTGCACTGGAGAAGGAAGCCGAGAAAATTGCTGAGCAGTTTATAAAAGAAGATGAACAAAGTGTTGTAGATAAATCAGCTATTGACTGTGATGATCAGGAAGCTTTTGCCAAGTCTGTGGCTGCTGCCAAGAGTATTGCTATCAAACTGTTGGGTAAAACATCGATTGCTTGTTCTCAGGAATGGGAAGCCTATAACCAAGTAAAAGTTCATCCCAATTTACCCACTACTTCTAGTTTGCTGAGAAAGTCCAATGTAGCACTCAACAAGCCGGTTTCTGCTGACCAACCATCTTCAGCTGTACAAACAAGTGATGCAAGTTCCAAAACCTCAGACACTGTGATTAAAGAGTCAGTAGAGAAAGAAGAGCTCCTGTCGACTGATCTATTCTCTAAGACATTTGGTGGTGAGGAGGGGAAAATAGAAACGGCAGGTGATCTCTCCTCTAGCTTTACAGCTGTGTCTGTCTCCATACCGACTACTGCCAATGTAACTCCATCCACTGTAAAAGAGGTGGAGGCTGTCATGGTAACAGCTCCTTCTGAATGCATGATTACACTTGATTCTGATGTAGCTGCTCCTGGAGTGCCGGACGAGGAACACAAACTGACAGTCATGGTCTGTCCACCCCCAAAACTTCAGTCGCTCAACAGTAATAACTCTTTAAAAACACAAAAACCCAAAACAACTCTAGCAGCAGCAAAAGCAAAAGACTTGTTTGACATTTTCTATGGTGGCAGCAGCACTTTGTCAAGCTGCAGTGGATATAATGCTGGTGCTAAAATTGGCTATAAGCAAGATTCTACAGCTGATGCAGGAAATGTCTTAATTACTCTAAATAAAGGTTCAACAAAGCAACAGGATCCAAACGGTAAACAGTCAGCCATGGTGTCTAGCTTGAAGTGTGAGGAGGCGTCTGGAGACAAAGAAGCGCAGGCTGAACTCCCAACCTTTGACCGTGAAGTTCAACCACTTGTGGAGTTAAAAACGGAGGAGCATTGTGGAAGTATGGGCATAGCAACAGTTGATTGCAAAAATGAAGCAGATTCTTTCGATTGTATAACTAACTCTGATATCATGGAGAACATTGAGATGATGCAATCAAATAACGATCAAAATGCTTTGGACACTGAAGAGACGATGACTCTTTCATTCTCCCCACCGCCAGGTTCTTTTACGGAGCATCTGAACTTGGACACATTTGAGTTTAGTTTTGACTCTCTGTAAAGACCTCTTATACAGTAGCTTTAGCGCTGTGCATGAAACCTAGAAATGTTTCTGTACCAATTCTCTGAAAACCATTACTTTGTATCATTCATGTATCTTCTTACACTCTTCGGTAGGAAATTCCAGTGAAAAGATGGACTGACAAGCACACATTCTTCTGGAAACGAGATTCCACTGAAAGAATGAGCAGTTTTTCCAACCAGTAATGAGCATATGTAAAATGCTACTTATTTTTGCTTTGTTTGGAGCTAAAACAGTTCCTTTAAAAAAAGAAAGGTAATGTTGATCATTTTATATAATGTTTGTAAGTAAATTAAGTTCAAGTGAGTAAATTAAGTTCAAACCATCTCCTCAAGTAAATCAAAGATATTTTGATACAGGAACCAGAGAGAGATCCAAAGATCAGAAGAGAATTGGTGGAGTTCACGCTGCAAGGAAATCATGGCTTAAAATACATTTGTGAATTTAGGTCTACCATAAGCTGGATTATTTTTTACAGCTCTTTCAAGAATTTAAAGATTGAAGTTTGTGATGCTTTATGTTGTTGGCTATAATGTACAGTTCCTATTTTGCTTTTGGTTGTTCCGTAGTATCTGTTGGTCCTGCTCAAATAAATTTTGATGACCTCGTTTTTGTGTATTAATTATATATAAAGATCACTAACTAGGGAAGTTATGTTTGACATGTCAGATTTGTCATTTGTAGCCTGTCAATTGAAGTAAATATGGATTGTGTTCTGTGATGAAAGTAACTCGAAACACTGCTTATTTATGCCTTTTCATGGGTAGTAGCTAATTATTTTGTTGGTGATTTATGACTAAAACATTTTTCCTTAAAATAATTATTTTATAGTTGGATTTTTGGCTTCTTCCTTTTCTGCTATCAAATAATCTGCATCACAGAACAAGAATGTCTACTGGAAAAAGGTGAGTGCACCGGTAAGTGAACGGGAAAATGTTTTCATGCGTAGATGTATTCATGGATATTTAAATATGGTTGTTGGGTGTGTATGTATGTTTGGTTATGTATAAACATATTTCTGGGAGGAAACTGGAGTACCCAGAGGAAACCCACCAGGCGGGAGGAGAACATTCCACACAGAAAGATCCTCGGCCCTGGAATCAAACCCGGGACCTTCTTGTTGTGAGGCAACCTTACTGCGCCACCCCCAGTCAGTATTAACGCCGCTAATTGTGACAGTTACTAAAACTCAGGAATAGCCTGAATATTGTCAATTTGGTATTAATCTTTTACACGTATTTTAGTTTAAAGTAATTGTAAAATCACTTCAGGTTACCCCACAGATTTGTAGTAGGACTCTGGTTTGATATCTGGTTAGTCAACCAGAAACGTTGCTCAGTACATATAATTTATATTAATCTTGATTAATGCTGTATGTAATAATCTAAGCGACATGCGTGATCTCATAAGAGAAGTTAGAATTTTGGGCCTTTGAAAGAATATGAAATTTGGCCCTCAAAAGTCTGCCCTTTTAATACTGATAAAACATACCTCGAAAAAGTGCATGGGACTTTAGTATTGGGCTACTTATCAGCAGTATGTGATGATATGGATTTTAAGTCTTAAAATACATTTAAACGTGATTATGTAATGTATATTTTGTAATATCACAATAAAGGTAGTGAAAAGTTGATTTTCTTGGTTTTTACACACACTTCCAACTGTAAGGTATGTATGCATTCGTTCATTCATCTTCGTGCCCACTTATTCCCTAATTCGTTGTCATTGTGCGCTGGTGCCTATCTCAGCACACATAGTGCGAGGGCATGGGTACACCCTAGACAGTGTATGTTTTCACATTTATTCATAAATATAGTGTACTATTCTGCAATTTGTACAAGACTATTAAATGTAAACAGGAGACTATTAGTAGAAGCTGTTTAAACATTCTATTCCATAGTCAGTTTTGTCTTTGCTCTTTTAATAAGCTGCACTATTCTTTCGAGTTGCCGTTGTAGAAATTAGTTGCCATTTGTCCTATTAAAATATGGAATTAATACTAGACTCTTGTCCCATATTATACTGTTGTGTTACTTTGATGGTACTCTGTATGGGAAATGATTATTAATGCTATTCATGCAAGTAATTCCACCTGACAATACTCCACTGGGAAGTGGTAGCCTTTAAGGTTAAGGTGCTGGACTAGTACCAGAAAGACTGGGGTTTGATTCCCACCTCCACCAAGCAACCACTGTGGGCCCTTGAGCAAGGCCCTTAACCCACAATTGCTCAGCCAAGTCGATCTGGATAAGAGCGTCTGCCAAACTGTAACTATTCTCTGCTATCATCAGTTTGATTGGCTCTAGCCTGAACCTGATGGGATTAAACCAATCACTGTCAAAGGGTGTGTGTCCCTTGGTAGAGATTGGCAGCATCTCTGTCAAAAGACTCAATTTAAAATGAGAATCCCAGGTTCCATATGTTTTTAATAATTTAAAATAAATATATTTAGCACATCCTTAGTCTAGGTATCTATATCTTACAGCATATTTCAATGCTATAAATTATAGACTAAAATGCTATGTTAGACTAAATAAATAATTACATAAATAAATGGAATTATTAAAGTTGGTAATGTACATAAATTTATAAAACATTCTACTTGTGTATGTATAATTTTTGGAATGTTAACTATAATTAGTTACATTAAAATAGTTACGCTGTAGATTTGCTAATTTAATGTTGGTCTTATAACAAAAAAACTGTTTTTGAAAGAATTGATATCATGAATATCCCTCTATTGAGCATGTGGTGTGGCCCCTGCTGAGACGAATGCATTTCATTTTTTTTTTTTTTTAATATAAAAGATGCCAATAAATATTCACACACTCATACTCACATGGACTACCGTATGCACAGTTCACTTTATCAGACTGATCACACATCACTTTAATTTCATCTGTCTAGTGATATTTTTTAGCACCATCTTAATCTACCTCACTGCTGATCTTAGTGTCTGTCTTTGTGGTGTTCTTGTCTGCTGTCTTAGTGTTGCAATCCTCTCACTGTTTGCACTGTTCTTTGTTGTATGTTGGATGTAGTTGGATGTAGGACCAAGGTCCAGGAGAAGCGTCTCATTTTACTGTATACCAATCCATCATGTAAGGTTAGAATGACAATAAAACTACTTTGACTTTTATTCAGTCACAAAGTCTGTTGTTAAACATAAACATGTCCAAGTTCCTCTCTGCCCAGTAAAATAATATAAACCTATTATGGTCATTTTTACCTATCTAACAATTTGTTACATTAAATCTATATTGTTTTTGTAATTGCTTACATTTAACATGTTACCCTGAATTGTGTAATAATTCTCAGTTTTATGCTTTAATAAGTAGCAAACAAATGTCGAGTAGTTAATGGAAAGACAATTGATCGGTTAAACTAAATTATCCAGAACTGTTTACCAACCTCTACGTTCTAATAAGGAATTGGCAGTGATCCTTGCAGTGCTTATGGGAACACTTCAACTGAAGGGGTGTGTGTGTGCGCGCGCGCGCGTGCGTGCGTGGCTACGCCCCTGCAGGGATCTGTCATAAAGAATGATATTGCGACAGTCAGTCCTTAATAAACAACAAACTGGGAGCGTAATATACATTAAAACACCACTTTATGCGCTGTAAAGAGTATAATATCCAGTGTATAACACGTGTGCTGATAATCGTACGGCGTGTAATTCAGACAAACCGGCCGAATAGTGGACTGCAGTCAGCTTGTTTCCAGGCCGTGGCGTCTCAATCGGACCAATCAGCGTTCAGAGGGCCTGAGAGCGCAGCGCAAGCCCGGACTGTCTGTCTGAGCGCTCGAGCGTGCGCGAAATTTCTGTCACAGAGACAGCGCAAAACAGCCAGTCTGCAAAATGCCGAATAAACTGAAAAAGGACAAGGTAACTCCATCCACTGCTGGACTGCGAACAGTAGAACTAAGGATCTTATCCATATCAAACAGAAAAGGAGTTTGCGTGCCTCGTACAAACATTTTACAAACCTTTAATCCGTGTACTGTTCTGGTAGACGGGCCTTATTGTAGCTAGTCGTGCTAATGCTAGTGAGTGAAAGTGACTTCGCGTACATATATCGTATATTATTATTATTATTGATCGCTGCTGTTCTACCGCGAAAATCCGAGCGAACCGCCGCCAGCCGTCATATTTCACCGGATCATTGGCTGCAATATCATATCTAGTACCAGTGTTACCCTATTAATTAGCCTACTAGTTTCTTTGACATGTCGTTTGAAAGTCTAGGTTAGTCCAGTTTAGCTGGTGACGTACAGATTTATGCTGGTAGAACGTTGTGCAAATGTTCGCCTTCTGTAGATTTTACTCTTAGGGGTGTTTAGATCACTACGTGGCACTAAGCGGACGTTAAATGTATTCTTTATGGCTAGCACACTATTTCTTCCACCTCTTCCTGAAATGATTTGCTGGGATGTTGACATTGTGTGGAGCATCGCTTGTGTGTCCTTAGGATCCCTTAGCTAGTTCGATAGGAAACACCTGATGCAGAAGGAAGTTTGTTAGCATAAATGATGTCTTTAATGGGCTGTGTTGAAAATGAACACACATAGATACTGTAACATTATCAGTGGTTAGTTACAGCCAAAACCTCGACCGCTAGTTCCTTTTCCCGTGAGTGTTTGAACCGGGGGTGTTTGATTAGCTGGCGAGTCTAATAGCAGATATGCACAGATGCAAACAAATGCCGTGATTCAGGGATCTGTTAAGTAGTTAATAGTGTGTGTGTGTGTGTGTGTGTGTGTGTGTGTGTGTGTGTGTGTGTGTTAAAACTGGCCCAGCTGTGGATCACTGATTTACATACTTTCGCATGAGCAGCGTGTGTGTTTTCAGTAGATGTACACTTTTAATGCATTTTTTTTATAGGATTCACCGAAATCTGTGAAATCCAGCAGCAAAAACAGTAACGTCAACGCTGCAAAGGATCCTGGGAGTGAAAATTCAGACGAGGTACATTTTAATGTTTTATAGACTTGTAACACTGATTAATTGATTTATATATTTTCTGCAGCTGTAGGGATCATGCCCGAATGCATGTTGGATATTCTGTTACCAATAAGATTTTCTTTGTTTGTATTTTTTTTTTCCTTTACTGATTGAACAGAGCTTTATTCTCTAATGGAGAGTAAGAGCAGCCTCTGGTTACTGACTGCTGATGGAGCTGCCGTGTTGTCTGACTGTAACTGCACACAGAGGACCATTAGAGTGTTTGAACGGCATCCAGACTGAAGCATGTTTGTCAAGAAGGGAGTGTGTGGAGTCTTGTGTGAGAGCTTAAGAAGGAGCTGTTTTCTTGTGTATCTCGAAGGAAGCTCCCCCCCCCTCCCCTCATTTTAACCGCTTATTTTGTTTTGTTGAGCTTTTCCATCCTGTGGCATTTATTGTTATGGAACATAATGTTCAGAGAATATTTGGATGCACTGTTATGTTATAGTGTATATTCTCAAACCTTTTGCCTCTGTTCTCGTGTTTTTAGGCCACATATTTCAGACTAACATAAATAGGATTGTTGTGTTGTTGTTTTAAAATGATACAGTAACTCGGTTTTAACACTGTAAATACAGCCTCTAATGAACACAAAAAACTTGAGGATGCTGTTCAGGTCTTAAATACATTATTTGAAATAAATTGATTTTATTACAGGTATTCTGCTTTCCAACAACATGTATGTTATATTTATTGGTGATTCTCAATTGCATTTAGGAATGTGTGTGTGTGGTTGTTTGTCTGTATGTGGCCCTGTGACTCCATGTTTTGAGATCTTGTATCAAGGCCCAGATTGAAGGAAGACTGACAGTTATTTTGTTTCTTCCATTTGCAAATAATTACACCAACTGTAACCTTCTCACCAAACTGCTTGCCGATGGTCTTGTAGCTCATTCCAGCCTTGTGTATACCAGACACCTGAGAGACAGACATCCTGCTGATTAATAGGGGATCAAAACACTACTTGTACTTAAAAGTTTACATTAAATAATTTCCTTTTTTTAAATTAATCTTCTATACTTATTTATTTTATGGGTATTCTGTCTATACTGTTAGACCCACCATTAAAATTTTAGACTGATCATTTCTTTCAGATTGAAAAGCAAGAGATTAAATACTTTTTCTCTCACTGTACACTTTCAGTGATGTCAGACTACAGCATTTTCCAAGATCCTACTGTTCCTTTAGTAAACACCTTCAACATTTGGTCACAGCAAAAAACCAAAATAGTATAAAGAATTTAACTGTGAAGTAAATCCATTCATCCATGGGGTGAAAGGGATCTGCTTGGATTTATCCAAGCTGTCATTGGGTTAAAAGAGGTCTGTTTAAGTTGGCAGTCCATCACAGGGCTACATACAGATTAAATTAACCCATACACACTCCCTGACTAGCTTTTTGGTCTGTGGGAGGAAACCGTTAAATAAGTGCATTTAACGCAGGGATCTGCATTGTGGTATTTACAGAATATATAAAGTCTCAAACCCAACCAATCAATTTGGAATCTCTAAACGGACAGGACAAAGGTAGAGCTTTTAGCTTAGCTAACAACAGTCTTTAAAAAAATGTTTTAGAGTTTCCTGATGTAATCAATAATGCTCATGGATTTTTAAAAATTATTAACTAAACTCAAACATATAATATATACACATGAAATAAATCACTGATAAATTTTATTATAATACTACAAGATATTAAATTAAAACTGACTTGCACTCACAAATGCCCTAAACCTACGCTGGTTCCTGCTTCTCAGAAATGGTCAATTTTAATGCTTGAGCTAAAATAAAGACTTTGTCTCTGTAGAAAAGATACATCAACAGCATTGAAATTCCCACAAATGACGTTCTATTGCATCTGTGTTTTTGAAGACACAGCAGCAGACAGCCAGCAAGCGTCCTAGCAACAGCACTCCACCGCCGACTCAGCTCAACAAAATAAAGTACTCAGGTGGTCCACAGATTGTCAAGAAAGAGCGGCGACAGAGTTCTTCTCGATTCAACCTCGGCAAGAACCGTGAGCTGCAGAAGCTTCCTGCTCTTAAAGGTACACTGCTGGTTATGTGTCTCTGCTACACTGGGTTTCAAATCCTCTTTGTATTCCTTCATGTAATTCCCCTTTTCTTGATCTGATTTTGTCAAGTTAAAATTTTGTTTTATTGATATATGCAGTTATACAGTCCAGCCCTACCATTTTTATAGGCAGATCAACAATTTTATCAGTCAACAATAAATTATCAATCTTTATATGCACAAATGTCTAAGAGTGGAACATAAACAAGTTTACCTGAAACATCAGTTTTGTGTGTTTTACTTACTGAGACAGCGGACAGGAAGTTGTTGTAATGGGTGTATTTGGTGCATTTGGTTAATTAATAGGTTGTATTATTTACAATTGCTGGAGATATGAAATTGGTAATTTTTTTGTAATCCATGTTTATTTTTATTGTAAATAAAAATACACTCTTATAAATAAGAAGGTTGGGGATTCAATTTCTAGTACCACCAAAATGTCCCTGTTGGGCCCATGAGCACAAGCCTTTCTCAGTTGTAAAATTGTGTGCATATTTTAAGTAAAACTATAAGCTTCCTATTATCTGGATTTCAGATGCGCCACCAATGGACCGGGAGGAGTTGTTTGTTCAGAAGCTGCGTCAGTGCTGTGTACTGTTTGACTTCGTCACAGATCCTCTCAGTGATCTTAAGTACAAGGAGGTGAAGCGTGCTGGACTAAATGAGATGGTGGAGTATATTACACACAACTGTGATGTAGTCACTGAATGCATCTACCCAGAGGCTGTCATTATGGTGAGAGCACACGCACCTATGTGAACATTCTGACATGTTTAGGACACTGAAAATTCACACCCCTCTGTTAGCATTCAGCGGCACTAGAATGCAGGGAAAAGAGAGTTGTTTAAGTCTATCTGGAAATTAATTTGCAAGATACCTTTCCCAGCTTTTATATAATCCACGACATTTCTATGCGTTGAACGGGGAACTTTTTTTTAAAACACAAATTAATCCTTTTGTAAAGCTTGTGTGACAGATGAATGTGTCTTTAAAAATTCGCAATTTTCAAGTATTTGTTAATATTGAAATAATAATTTTCATAAAGTCTAATATGCGGACATGTAACCGTATGTTGGCACTGCCAATAACGCCTAAAAGAACAACACCATCTCATATGCTTGCTGTAGATTTTAATGGTTTTCTTTCGCCATAATAATTGTGAACAGATTGTGCTTCCATCTTCATCCTGAACATGTTGATAGAATTTTGGAAAGTGTGTTGGAGAAGTGAAGAAAAAGTGCAGGCAGTGGAGTGGGTGGAGAAGAGTGGCAGGGGTGATTTGTGATCGAAGAGTGAAAGGAAAAGTTTATAGGACTTTAGTGAGACCTGCAATGTTGTACAGTTTAGAGACAGTGGCGTTGTCAAAAAGACAGGAGGAGGAGCTGGATGTGGTAGAGTTGAAGATGTTGAGATTTTCACTGGGAGTGATTAGGATGGACAGGATTAGAAATGAGGTTATTAGAGGGACGGGGCATGTAGGATGTTTTTGGTGAGGGAGGCTAGATTGAGATGGTTTAGACATGTGCAGAGGAGGGACATGCAGTATATTGGTAGAAGAATGCTGAGGATGGAGCTTCCGGGCAGGGAGAAAAGAGGAAGACCAAGTATGTTTATGGATGTGCTGAGGGAAGATATGCAGGTAGTTGGGGTAAAAGAGGCAGATGTAGAAGACAGGGTAGTGTGGAGAAGAGCGATTCGCTGTGGGGACCCCTAACGGGAGCAGCTGGAAGAGTATGATTGTTGTTTTAAAGAAAGACATTTAGTTTAACGTTTACATAAGTGCCATTGTTCATGCTGTTTTTGTGTTTTAACACATTCATTCATTCATTCATGTTCTTACCCGCACACATAGGGTGAGACGCGGGGGTACACCCTGGACGGGTCACCAGTCGATCTCAGGGCAACACATAGACAAACAACCATTCACACGCACATTCATTCCTATGGACAATTTAGAATAACCAATCGACCTAATCTGCATGTTTTTGGACTGTGGGAGGAAACCGGAGTACCCGGAGGAAACCCACGCAAGGACCTTCTTGTTGTCAGGCGACTGTGCTATCCACTACACCACCGCGCCGCAACAAACATTTAAATCTAAAATCATTAAAAAGTATTTATTAATTGATCCATCAAACTAATATATTTTTTAATATATGAATGTTCATTTTTGAACTGAAATGTCCTAGCCTTATAAGCAGTTAATGATCTGTTAATTAACTGACTGGTATGGTAATAAGTGCAGTCATTTGTCTGTTTATTATATTAATGTTTCATTGTGTTTCATTTTAATGCTAATTCATAGGTATAATTTGTTCTTTTCTTTATAGTTGCTGGAGAGATAAATGTTACAGTATTGTAGGAATTTCTAGTTTTGTTGGTCATTATGTTGCTTTAGCTCATAACATCCTTTTCTCTAATACATTAAACAGTTTGATAACATACACATCAAAATTATAAATCTCTTTCTCTCTTTCTCTATCTCTCTTTCTCTCTCTCTCTCTCTCTCTCTCTCTCTCTCTCTCTCTCTCTCTCTCTCTCTCTCTCTCTCTCTCTCTCTCTCTTAACGGATGTGTAGCCAGGACATAAATTTGAATAAAGTCACTGTATTTTTGCTTTCTTTTCATTTTACTGTTTACTAACACAGAGGAATGATTTTGGATTTGTGATTATATTAGGTGGACTCAGTGCATGTATCAAATATGTCATAAAAACTGTGTTTAATGTTTTACCACTTCAGCACAAACTCTTTTAATACCCAGATGATTAACCACGGAATGTGAAAAATACAATGCTTTATGTTAAAAGATAACATAATTGTTTGGGCTTCGATATGAAATAATCATTTAACAAATACATCAGACCCCATGGATGTTTTGCCTGAAAATACTGTTTCCATGGCAACATAAATCCTTTTGATGTGTGGTTCACGTCACTGATCGTTACAGATGAGTCATCTTCTGTAGTGGACAGAAATTTAGGGCTTTAAAAAGCAATATTTTAATGTGAATTAGACAGACTGCACAGACATAGATCTGTATTTCCACTATTGCATTCTGTATATATCTGTATTTATTATTGAGTATTGATCATATACTATTTATTTCGCTGTTTGTGTAGTTTTCAGTGAACCTGTTTAGGACCCTACCTCCTTCTTCCAATCCAACCGGAGCAGAATTTGATCCTGAGGAGGATGAGCCAACACTAGAGGCAGCCTGGCCCCACCTGCAGGTAAATTCACATGAATGCACTGAAAAATGACTAGATTTGCAGGCCTTGTAAATGTCTGTGTAATATTTTGCTTCTGTCGGCCATGTGCATTGTGATAAGCAGCTACAGTATACATCACAGTACAGGCAATATGCGTACACCTTTGCTGAGCTCTGTATTACAGTGCTAAGAAATAGCTTAACTGATTTTGTCTTCTTCTGGGTTTTTTTTAGCTGGTGTATGAATTCTTCTTACGATTTTTGGAGTCATCCGATTTCCAACCTAATGTTGCAAAAAAATACATTGACCAAAAATTCGTACTGTCAGTAAGTCTTTACTCATTTCCACTCAAGTTCAATAATTTAATTTCTGAAACTAACAAAATATATACTAGTTCTAGCTAAAATTTTATTTCGTTTTACCTTGTAATTATAAAATTACATCATGCCAATACCGTGTGTAGCTGCTGGAGCTATTTGATAGTGAAGATCCCAGAGAGCGAGACTTCCTGAAAACAATTCTACACAGGATTTATGGCAAATTTCTGGGACTAAGAGCATATATCCGCCGACAAATTAACAACATATTCTACAGGTAGATTAAACATCATTTTGTGCACATACTGTAAATCATTTCTAGTTTTGCTTTTATTTTTTTAGCCATTAGGGTCATATAGGCCAGTGCATTCTTAGTACCAGTCCCAAGCCCAGATAAATGGGGAGGGTTACGTTATGACGGGCATCCAGCATAAAATGTGCCAAATCAAATATGCAGATAACAAATCAGTATTTCATACCAGATCGGTTGAGGCCCGGGTTAACAATGACCGCTACAGGTACTTTTAGCCAACAGGGTACCGGTGGAAATTGGGCTTATGTTGGCCAAAGGAAGAGAGGGGGAAAACGTCTACAGAGACTGCAGGGATGGAGAAGTGTAGGAGAGTGAAGGTTGGGTTGGTACTTTAAATGTTGGTACTATGACAGTTGGAAGTTGAGGGTTAGATGGTAAATATCATCACTGCTTATGCTCCAAAAGTAGGTTGTGAGATGGAGGAAAAAGAAAGATGACATGAGACATGAAAGATGGTGATAGGTGAAGACTTCAGTGGTTATGTTAGTGAAGGGAACAGATGTGATGAGGTAGATATGGCCTTACGGAGAGGAATGTGGAATGACAGATAGTGGTAGATTTTGCTAAAAGGATGGAGATAGCAGTGATTAACATGTACTTTAAGAAGGAAGAGCGACTATAGAGTGACTATATTTTGTGCTGGAGATGTAACCTGAAAGGTGGCAGGGGATGGTGTAGCTATACAGCCTCAGATGGTGGTCTGTAGGATGGCTTTGGAGGTGAGGAGGTGAGCAACAGTTTGGTTTCATGTCAAGGAAAAGTACTACAGATGCAATCTTTGCTTTGAGGATGTTGAGAAGTATAAAGATGGCCTTCTGGAGAAAACCTACGTCAGGGTTCCAAGAGAGGATTTGTGTATTGTATGAGGAAGTCAGGTGTAGCAGAGAAGTTTGAAGTTTGTGAAAGTGCAGGATATGTATAAGGACAGTGTGACAGCAGTGAGGTGTGGGGTGGGATTGTAGGAATGTTGGATTGGTTCAAGGTGAAGATGGGATTGCATCAAGGATTGGCTCTGAGCGTTCTCTTGTTTGCAGTGGTGATTGACAGGTTGATAGATGAGGTCAGACAGGAGTCTCCACAGACAATGTTTGCGGATGATATTGTGATTTGTGGTGAGAATAAGGAGCAGGTTGAGAAGAATCTGGAGAGGTGGAAGTATGCGCTGGGGAGAAGGGGAATGAAAGTCAGTAGAAGTAAGACATGTGTAAGAGTACATGTGTGTGAATGAGAGAGAAGGATGGTGCGGTGATGTTGCAGGGAGAAGAGGTAGTGAAGCACCTGGGCTCAACAGTGCAATGTAATGGAGAGTGTCTTAGAGAAGTGAAGAAAAGAGTGCAGGCTGAGTGGAGCGAGTGGAGAAGAGCAGCAGAAGTGAATTGTGATCGACAAGTTTCTGCAAAAGTGAAAGGGAAAGTTTATAGTACTGTAGTGAGACCTGCAATGTTGTACAGTTTAGAGACAGTGGAGTTGAGGATGTTGAGATTTTCATTGACGAGGATGGACAGGATTAGATACGAGTTTATTAGGGGGACGGCGCAGTTTGAGATGGTTTGGACATGTGCAGTCCAGTTTGGACATATGCAATATATTGGTAGCAGAATGCTGAGGATAGAGGTAGCGGGCAGGAGGAAAATAGGAAGACCAAGAAAGAGGTTTTAAGATCATGTGGAAGATATGCAGGTAGTTGGGGTAAAAGAGACAGATGTAGTGGAAAGGGTAATGTGGCAACCCTTAACGGGAGCAGCTGAAAGGGGAAGAAGATTGTTTTTATCCTAATAATATGTTTAGATTTTTAGGTTTTTTTTTTAATCTTATTACAGGTTTATATATGAAACGGAACATCACAATGGCATTGCAGAGCTTTTGGAAATTCTAGGAAGGTCAGAACATATTTCATATTAATTATTTTATATAATGTTTAGTTATTACAATTAGTTATTAAAATATACACATACATACATGCGTAATATACTAAACATGTTATTAGTGACAAGTCCAACCTAAAGTTGTTTGATTTTAAATGAACCTGTGTCAAATGGCCAAAACATTTTTTTTTCTTCCTTTAGTATAATTAATGGTTTTGCTTTGCCGTTGAAAGAGGAGCACAAAATGTTTTTGATTCGAGTGCTCCTACCACTGCACAAGGTCAAATCACTCAGTGTCTACCACCCTCAGGTACTTTTTACTATTGTCTTATTTTCAAGTTTTAATTTTAGAGCTCTTGGATCAGCAACACAACCATAAAAGCATTAATATTTTTGTTGTATTTTTCTGTAGCTAGCATACTGTGTTGTTCAGTTTTTGGAGAAAGACAGCAGTCTCACTGAACCGGTAAGTGCTTCAGCCTTTGTGATTACTATGGTAATACATTTAGTGCAATTTACAGTTACAATCCAATGTTTTATTATAATAATTAAATCAGTCATGATTATGCACATGTTCCAGGTTATAATGGGTCTCCTGAAGTTCTGGCCAAAGACCCATAGTCCTAAAGAGGTGATGTTCCTAAATGAGCTGGAAGAAATCCTAGATGTAATTGAGCCATCAGAGTTTGTAAAGGTTATGGAGCCTCTGTTTAGACAGCTAGCCAAGTGTGTATCAAGTCCACATTTTCAGGTAAGATATCATTTGACCTACCAGCAAGGTTGCATGTTTTGTGGTTGATATACAGTGGATATATCATGCAGTGGGTCATTTTTTTCCTCATTAATGTGTACACTGCACCCCATATTGACAGAAAATCACAGAATTGTTGATGTTTTTGCTAAATTCTTAAAAAAACGATCAAATGGTTGTAATTATTCAGACCCGTTGCTCTGTATTTAGTAGAAGCACACTTAATGAGTCTTTTGAAATTCATGAGTCTTTTTGGGAAAGATGCAACAAGTTTTTTACACTCTGCTTTGGGGATCCTCTGCCATTCCTCCTTGGATGGTTGGATTGTAAACGTTGGTGAACAGCCATTTTTAGGTCTCTCCAGAGATGCGCAATTAAGTTTAAGTCAGGGCTCTGGCTGGGCCATTCAAGAACAATCACAGAGTTGTTGTGAAGCCACTCCTTCATTATTTTAGCCGTTAGGGTCATTGTCTTGTTGGAACGTAAAACCTTTGGCCCAGTCTAAGGTCCTGAGCACTCCGGAAAAGGTTTTTGTCCAGGATATCTCTGTACTTGGCCGCGTTCATTCCCTCGATTGCAATTTGTCTGCCTGTCCCTGCAGCTGAAAAACACCCCCACATAATGCTGCCACTTCCATGGTTCACTGTTGTAACTGTATTGGACATCTGATGAGCAGTGCCTGGTTTTCTCCACACATACCGCTTAGAATTAAGACTAAAAAGTTCTATCTTGGTTTCATCAGACCAGAGAATCTTATCTCTCGCCATCTTGGAATACTTGAGGTGCTTTTTCATGTGTCTTGCACTGAGGTGAGGCTTCTGTCGGGCCAGTCTGCCATAAAGCTCCTACGGCCAGTTCTGGTCATCCCAAACGTCTTCCATTTACGGATTAATGATAATTACTTAGCAACCGTAAGTGCATCAGAAATTATTTGTAACCTTGCCACAATTCTGTCTCTGAGCATTTCAGGCAGTTCCTTTGACTCATGATTCTCATTTGCTCTAACATGCACTGTGAGCTGTAAGGTCTTACATAGACAGGTGTGTGACTTTCCTAATCAAGTCCAATCAGTATAGAACCATCACAAGGATGAACAGAAGAAACAAACAGCACCCGAGTTAAATATTGTCACAGCAAAGGGTCTTGGGGCCATGAGATATTTCAGTTTTTTCTTTTTTAATAAATCAACAAAAACATCAACAATTCTGTGTTTTTCTGTTAATACGGGCTGCTGTGGGTAGTGTCTGGGGATGTGTTGGATATCTACAGTTACAATTTGGCAGATGCTCTTATCCAGAGAGTAGGTCTCTTTTTTTTTTTTTTTTTTTTTTTTTTTTTTTTTTTTTTTTTTTTTTTTTTTTTTTTTTTTTTTTTTTTTTT
>JAOTRA010000032.1:3190911-3224572 GCA_026260255.1 Pseudolaguvia tuberculata
GGTTGGGTTTTTTTTTTTTTTTTTTTTTTTTTTTTTTTTTTTTTTTTTTTTTTTTTTTTTTACAACTGAGCATTTGTGGCCTTGCATACAGTGGTTGCTTGGTGGAGGTGGAGTTCGAACCCCGGTCTTCCTGGTATTAGTCCAACACCTTAACCACTAGGCTAACCACTTCCCACATATATGTATGTGTAATAAACTGGTGACCTCTCCAGAGTGTTTATTTTATAACTAGGCTGATTCATTTGCCCACCTTGCTATGTTATTTAAATCTGTCTAGGAACTACTGCTCTGTTTGTCGCTGTGCGTTATTTAAAATTTGTGTAATAGTTCAAAATTAAAATGACCCTTTCTATTCTAGGTTGCTGAGAGAGCTCTCTATTACTGGAACAATGAGTACATTATGAGTCTGATAAGTGACAATGCAGCCAAAATTCTCCCCATCATGTTTCCTGCCCTTTATAAGAACTCCAAAAGTCATTGGAACAAGTAAGACAACCACAGCACCCATTGCTGCCTTTAAACACATCTCATTATGTGTAGCAAAAATATGCATCTATATTTTTTTATGCATCTATATGTTTACTTCTCTATATGTATATAAACAATTTATACAATTATTCTGGTTGTAGAAAACCATCTGAGATAGTGTTGCTATCTTTTGCTGCAGGACAATCCATGGACTTATTTACAATGCTCTGAAGCTCTTTATGGAGATGAACCAGAAGTTGTTTGATGATTGCACTCAACAGTACAAAGCAGAAAAACAAAAGTAAGAATTAAAGAGAACTAAAATAATGGAAGTGTTCATTAAGACAGAAAGAAATCTATACCTCCATATGATCTGTTACACAACATTTAAATGTTTACTTACAAACAGTATCGGCTATCAAAGGGTTTTATCAGTGCCCAAAGAAAGTTGTTTATGCGGTTCTCTGCATTAACACAGTAAACATGTATTGTTTTTCCTCCTCAATAGGGAGAAATACAAACTTAAAGAGAGAGACGAGATCTGGCACAAGATTGAAGCGCTTGCTAAACAAAACCCTCAGGTACGGGTTGTAAGTCCTGCTGTAGAGTTTAAAGAATTAATAAAATTTCCTTAAGAGATTACTGAATAATTCCAGTTAAACCTGCCTATGAGAAACTGATTATCAGTATAGTGCAGTCTTAGTTTAGAGATTGATGAAACTTTCACCCACAGGCTTGTTTTTTTTTTTTTTTTATCTGACAGAACTTGCTTGTTTAAGTGAGCCCCTAAAGGGACTTAATAGCACATTTGTACTTAATGTAAAGAAAATCTATTTTTGAACATATAGATCATTGGTTCTTCCTCTGTCTTTTGGATCAGATTACAAAGATTGATCCTTGTCTTCGACCTGGTCTGCCTCAGAATGCGGTCAGTCATTCCTCCTTTATTGCAGTTCAAACATGTTCATCACATGTTGCTCTTAAACAAAATTTTATTGTATTTATTTGTGCTGTTACATGTAAGGTCAAGTGGAACATATTTGATTTTGACTGTGTCTATTTATAAACAGTATGTTATATATAATGAAAACCAGGGGATACCACATTATTCCATGGATACAGAGACTCCCACTGCTGAGGATATTCAGCTGCTAAAAAAAACTGTGGAATCTGAGGCCTCACAGGTATAATGTTTAAGTCATCCACTCTTTTATGGTCTAGCAGGAGATTTAAAATTGAAATAAGGACTCTGCCATTTAAAAAAAATTAATTTGCACTGCACACTGTGCTATTAACTAATTAGCAGTCACATATAGGCTGGAAATAAAACCCTGCGTGAAAACCCATTAACTGTCTGATCAAAGAATAATCTGTTGGGTTTTTTTTCAGTGAATAATTGATTTTTTTAAATAATGAAAAGATTTTCATTTGCTTTGTCATACCAAGTCAACCATAATATAATTGTACAAAATCAATGTGTTTTGGCTGAATGTTACACACAGAATTAATTAAAGAATGAACTGAAATAATTAAAATGAGACCCAGCACATGTATGCCATCGTTGCCTACTGATGGTGCAGGTAAAGCATAGCAGATGTTTGAAGTGGGAGGGAATGGTTAATGATGGAAAGCCAGTGAGTGAGGAAGAGGAATGTAGTGGGTGCAGATAGAGTAAAGATGGATCAACAATATTATTTTACATACACAACCTTAAATTAAATGTCTCGTTGCTTTCAGGGAATGAAGGACATAAAGAAGGACAAGGTGCTGATGCGACGGAAGTCGGAGCTGCCGCAGGATGTGTATACTATAAAGGCTTTGGAGGCCCACAAGCGGGCAGAAGAGTACCTGACTGCTAATCAGGAAGCCCTCTGACTGAGGAACACCACAATCAATCACCTGCATCATACCTAGACTGTCCCATGTGTATTTGTCCAGAAGTGTCACTTGCTGTTTATTCACTCACCCTCCTTTCCTTTACTCATTTTGTTTCTTAACCTGTTAGCAAAATCCTGGCCAGCACATGATTGTGAAGCTCTCATTCTCTTGCTAAAATTTCCCTTAATCAGTCTCCAATTACCTCCCCCAAAAAGGTCTATAGTTTCAATAACGATACTCAATTACAAAACAATCATACAAAACAGTATTTAAAACATGATTCTCTGTATAGTTCTATATTTTGATGTCTAATTATTACTGTATTTACCCTTTTGTTCCTGCTTTTACATTTTTTGCTTTTTTTCCTCCACTATGCTTTTCCTGCACACCCTGTTCCCAGATTGTTGTCTGGTAGAATGTAAGCAACCTATTAATGACAATGACGTTGCATTCGCTTAAGCAGGATTTAGGAAAAAGGAAGTGCAGGTCTTTTATTCTGGATCATGTTGCTTTGCTCTTGTGGGACAGTGTCAAGCTCATGAATGTAAAGTATCTACACACTATAGTACAGGTAGTCTACAGGCCCTGTGAAGACGGTTAGTTCCTGCGTCACCTTGCAATGAATAATATTGCGGTATTTCCTAATGCAAAACTTTTTTTTTTTTTTTTTAGAAATGTGTAATTATAAAGAAAAAATACCTCAAAACAAAGCATCATGCTTCCTTCTAAGATGTCATAAGTTAAAGCTTTAAGCATGATTTCAATAACTAACTGAGGTTTCTCACTTGAATATTTGTGCTATGGACAGTCGGTAGTGAAAGCCTAGCTGTCCGGTAGCTACCTGCCAGAGTTGCTTTGATTTATTTATGCCTATAGTCACTTTAATGCTGACCTTCACCACATGATTTCGTGTGTAATTTGTTTCCTGGTGAACTACAAACAACACTGTAAGGTGCTGAATGAAAGTGCTGACCTTCGCAAACACCAGCAAGCCATTCCATTTTTCAGTATCATTCTTCCTAAGAATGATGTATCTATGATCTGTACCTCAAAAGGTTACCAATCATTACAAGTTGGTCCATGTGTTATATATTTTTACTTGTTTACAAAATGCAAAAATCCTAACATTCCCCGGAAAAGATATTCTAGGGCTCCAAATTTAATGATATTGCACTCTGAAGGTGAATTAGTGAGACTCATTTGGAGGACAAGTTACAAATTTGTCAACCAGGGGATCATGGATAAATCAGTGTAAATGCAGCTGTGATGCACCCCCTACCACACCACACAGCTCACTGAGGCTTGTGGGACTGCTATTTTGGCTTATTCATCTTATTCATCTTAGTTGTCACCACGAGTGTTTACATGTTAACTCAGATTTTAACTGCCTTGTGAAGTGTAAGCATAGGAATGTCTTTTCTCTCTATCTTTTGTTATAAAAACATGAAACTTTATGCATCTGTTAAGGAGCCTAAGCAATATTTTAGAAAATGACAGGAAGCTATGTGCACTTAAAAGGTTGACTATTATGTCTGTTAATCAGACACGAGATACTTGTTTAACAGTGGTTGTCTGGGTAACAGGCAGGCTGCAGGTAGTATGCCAATAATACTATATTCTAGTAGATTGCTTAAGTATGCAGCGTTACTGATCAAATTTGGTAATTTTCCTGTAATCATGTTTCCTTTCACGTTCCTTCAGTTGATCAACAATTGCTACGTTCTGGTCTATTACATTGCAAATTACTTCAAATAAAACCAAGAGCCAGTCTTTGTAGGTTCTCGGACAGTAAGACACTTGGTTATAAAGTTTACCTGCCGCAGTATATTAAATAATCTGTTAGCTGGATTCACTACTGTAACAGTTGTTAGAAAGAATTCAGAAAATAAACTAGCACATATACCCAGCTCCAGAGTCTTTAGTTCACTTCCTAAAAAAATCTTCAATGATTTTACTCCAAAAAGCCTACACCCAAGCTGGCACTTGCTGTAGACTGGACATGTAGCAGTTATCGAAAGATTACTTGTGCTGCAGAATATGATAAAGGGATGGATTTCTTCATTTCTTCCCCCACATCCCTCCTTTCCCAAATCACTACTCATAAGCTACTTTCCTGGTCATATGTACATATGTTGTACTTTAATTAGGTCGAGCATTAAATACTATGAAAAGCATATTTTGTACAGATGTTCATGTAAAGAAAAAAATAAAGTAAAAATGAAAGACAAAAAACCACTTGTGAATGTGCAAGGTTAATAAGATGCAAGTCACCACAGTGTATGGATATTGACATTCCTGGGAGATGCTAAAATGTCAATAAATTACTAAAAGGAAAAAAATGATTTTACAGAGCTGATCAAGACATCAATCTAATAAATGTGGTTTGTAGATGAAAGGAATCTTTAAGCCACACAATCTATCTTGAAATGTTACATGTATTAATGTAACTTTGTGTGCATTGTGGTACGTGTACATTACCTATAAACAAATACAATGTATAATTATAATAATAAACAATTATTCTTGTCACACCAGTCATCAGATCATACAGGCTCTTTTGGTGTTTTATTAAAGTTGCAAATGTGAACTTCAAGGAAAATGTGATATAGGCTTGGAAAATAACTAGATCATTTTATTTACGTTGCAGTAGGAGGCCTGCTGAGCTCTGCCGAGACTGAAGAGTTTTATCCACCATATCCTTCCATTGGTCTTCTGAAATCTCACGAGCCCAGGCAGGAATCCCGAGAGTCGGCAAATTCACTGCTGCCATGGTCCTTTTCACAAGTTCAACGTGATCTGTAAACAGTGTCAAAACCGTTATAGGAAAACCCTGAACAGTACATTTGGGATGTTCAGTTTAGTTTTAGATCTGATTTTACCAGGATCCATAGGAATGGACGCATGGCTGCAGTGTGCTGCAGCTCCTTCAGGATCCTCTTCCTCATCACTGTCTGGAGCTGGTGGCTGAGGCAGGAACAAACCCATAGCCTGTACAACACAAGACTGTTATTACAGACTATAAAACACCATAAACATGGAACAATTTTAATGCCTTACATTTCCTCATACAGGTAAGTGGAAACATTCTTAAGTATAACAATTTCAAATGCAAAGACTTTATAATAAAACTCATTTTATGTAACAGATTTATGTAACAAATATTGCAGATATTCATTAGTAAATTTTGATATGAAACATTAAATGAATAACACGAATAATTCTCTTCTCGTTAGCGAAGAGAATAAAATAAAGAAGGCAGAGGCGTTAAATAGACCTGCTGGACACTCTTTATCTTACCTCGATTCTCTCCTGCACTTCCTGCAGCTGATCGGCGTGTGTTGCCGTGTCGTTTTGATCCAGCTGTGAGTTGGAAACCCCGTCAGGCTCCTGGTTTAGTGGTTGATAATAATAAGCCGCGCTGCCTTCCTCGTCCTCTCCTGGGGTCCCATCCTCTTCCTCGCCCTCCTCACCGCTCCACTCATCAGCTACTGGATCTGACAGTCGCTCCTGTCCCAGCTCTTCCTCGGAGTTCGGCAACACTCTTTCTGGACCCATGCCCCGGGTCCTCTCCACTTCCATCCAAGGGTTCCCAGCTGTCCCACACGATCAATATGGAGAGACAACAGTGTGGAGTTATTATTACTAACAGCAAAAAACAAATGCGATGACAGAATAGTTTATTTCACTTTATACCTATATTAATGCTGTTCACAATCTCTTCGCCTATTTTTAATTTCGCTGACTCTGACTGTATAACTAAAAACAATGTATCGCCTTCTTCCGCCCGGAAACGGAAATACGAAATTGCACCTCTGTGACGTCTATATTTTACACTTTCCGGGAATGATAAATACCATAAACGGTTACTTATTCAACACACAGTCTAAACTAGTTTTAAGCGAAAATTGGGATTCTGACAATTCCTTTGGCTGTATCGATATAAACAATTTATTTTTTTTCTGAGCGGAAGCGGAATTACGTCACTGTTATAGCTTGGAGACGTTATCACAAACAAGTATTAATATTTTTTTAAAATCTGAAATTTACCAAATTATCATTTAACAGTTTAAACCTGGCATTTTGTTTATTTGTAATAAAAATAACTTTAGGGCACAGCTGTTTGTACGTTGTAACGTAAAGCGATCGCTTTACTTGCTTTCAATGGACGCTCATCAACAAACTTGAAAGACGAGGAATCGATTTGAAAGGATAGTTTAATGCAACTTTACTGCCGTTAAGATGTATATCTATTTTTGTGGTAGTATCAGGGGACGAACACAGGATGTAAAGATTAACCAAAAAATTGTGCAGAAATTACAGAGCTATGGGCAACTGTTGAGCCACGATGATGTAACAGAGAAAGGTAAATACAGCTTGTAAAGAATGAGTGTCCGTATGTCTCATCCATTCATCTTATTCCCCATAAATTCCCCGAGACATTCTTGTTATGAGGCAACCGTGCGTTCCACTACGCCATCACGGCGGGGCTGTAAATTATTCGCTGCTTTTTAGTCCGTGTGTTACATCTTACATTGATACAAAAAAACAAACACAGGTTTCCACACACTCCCAAACACTCGTCTGGATCTCCCAGAGGAAACCAGAGCAGCCGGAGGAAACCCAAGCAAGCGTGGGGAGAACATGCAAACTCTGCACAGAAGGATCCCGGCCCGGGATTCGAACCCAGGACCTTCTTGTTGTGGGCGACTGTGCTTCCCACTACGCCACCGCACTGCCTATTGTTATGTATATATATTATGTATATATATTATGTCTATATATTACTTTGCACTGTTGACTCCAGGTACTTAAACTCTTACACCTTCACTACCTCTTCTCCCTGCAACCTCACCACTCCATTGCCTTTCCTCTCATTCATACACATGTACTCTGTCTTACTCCTACTGACTTTCATTCCCCCGAAAGTCATTTCATTCTCTCAAGCGCATACCTCTGCCAGTCTGACATTCCTACTGCACACCTCACTGTTGTCACACTGTCCTCGTACATGTCCTGCACCACCCTCACATACTTCTCTGCTACACCTGACTTCCTCATACAATATCACAACTCCTCTCTCGGAACCCTGTCGTACGCTTTCTCCAGATCCACAAACACACAATGCAACTCCTTCTGGCCTTCTCTATACTTCTCCATCAACATCCTCAAAGCACAGATTGCATCTGTAGTACTCTTCCTTGGCATGAAACCATACTATTGCTCACAGATGGGCACCTCTTCCTTCAGTCTAACTTCCACTACTGGTGTGACTGATCAACTTTATCCCCCTGTAGCTATTGTACGCTTGTACATCTACCTTATTTTTAAAAATTGATAACAGAACACTCCTTCTTCACAGATGCATATGTATTCTCACTGTCCACTGTGAAGAAATCAATAAAAAATCTTTAGTTAATTTACTTAACTTGCTTCTCTTCTGTTCTTTTGTTTAATATGTTTGTATGACTCAGTATTTAGTTTTTTGGAAATCCATGTTGCTTGAATATATATCTCATGGATTGATCGATAGCTCTCTTTGCTGTATTTCGAGGGATTTTTACTGTTAACATTTTTGAACCCTTGACTGGCACAAACCAGTTGACGCAAAGGGAAGTATTGGACTGATACCAGAAAGACCATGGTTTGATTACCATTTCCACCAACCCCAATTGCTCAGTTGTACAAATAAGAGATAACATGTAAGTCACTTTGGAAAAAAGCGTCTACCAAAAGTAAAAAACAATTATTTAACGGCTGTGTTGGAGAGATGTTCAGTCAATCAAACCAAAGGCAGAGATTTGCAGGAGCTGGTGAGAGTCGCATGATGGAGCTATATATAAACCATGTGCTGAAATTTAAAAAATGAGTTTAATAATTTAACACATATATGTTCTTCATGTCATGCACATTATTATTGAAAATGAATACAATTAACATATAACCAAAATGAATAGCTGACTTTGTGGTTTATCTTCCCCTCTGACTTTTTTGTTTAGACACCCCCCCTCTCCCTTTCCTTCCTTACATATAAATGTCTTGTTTTTTCTTCTGGTCAGTATTAAACATGGCTGAACTGTTGTTTTTAATAAATACATTTTTATTTAGGTGAGGATGCTGTACCAGGAGGAGACGAGATCTATGATCGGGATATGCAATGGCTGTCTCAGTCTGATGGTAAGACCAGGTTTTGATTAGGAAGTAATTTTTTTTACTTTATGGCTCTGATAGTCAGAATTGTTTTATATTTTTTATTCTGGCTAACAAAATAGAAATAGACTAAATTAGACTAATTATTATTCTGTTGCTATGGGTCGGTTCGGTTTCTGTGTATAAAGCATAGTTGATACAAATAAATACCCCAGTGTCTTTCATATGATTGGATGCAGCCAAAATTGATTAAAGTTTGATTCTGGGGAACTAGAATTAATTGTGGTGTGAACATTAAACAGTATAATGGATATTATACTTTTCTGTTTACTTAGTTGTAGTCGCTGATGTAACCCAACCGTCATTTGGTGTTGGTTATGAACTCGGACAAGCCATGGCTATGAAAAAGAAGACTCTTTGCCTTTTCCGACCCTCATCAGGAAGAGGTGATGCAAGTATTTTAAGTGTTAGTATCAGCACAATGTATTATTTTTCACCAACGTTGACACTAATACAGAATTAAATTCAGTGTAACACTTTTTTAGTGCTGTCTGCAACGGTGAAGCATGCTGAGGGCAAGTTGGGCAGTTCTGTCTTCCAGGTACGTGATTATGAAGAAGAGGAAGTTGAAGACATCCTGGATAATTATTTTGGTGAACTCACTAAGAACTAATGTGTATTGATATTCACCTTATGACCAAATGTATATGCAGATGACCAGCATAACACCGAATTGAACACAACTGAGAATTTTTTTTCATTTGATAATGAACAATTTTACACGATTCAGTTTTGTGACAGCATTGACCAGGAGCTACTGAGAGAGAGAGAGAGAGAGAGAGAGAGAGAGAGAGAGAGAGAGAGAGAGAGAGAGAGAGAGAGAGAGAGAGAGAGAGAAAGAGAGAAAGAGAGAAAGAGAGAAAGAGAGAAAGAAAGAAAGTGGTGTAGGGGATAGCCCAGTTGCCTCACAACAAGTAGGTCCCCGGTTCAAATCTTAGGATCTTTTTGTGCAGAGTTTGATTTTCTCGATTGGTGATTCTAAATTGTCCATAGGAGTGAATGTGTGTGTGAATGGTTGTTTGTCTATGTGTACCCCCTGCCTCTCGCCCTATGTGTGCTGGGATAGGGTATTCATAAATTCGGGAATAAACGGGTTAGAAGATGAATGAATGAGGAAAGAGCAGACAATGTGTAGATGTTTGAATAGATATTTGGCTTTAGTGGAGCCAGGAGCAGATACGTGTTGCGGTGAAATGCAATCTTGGTTAATAAACGAGAGTTGGATACACAAAAGCCAAACATAAAGTAGACAAACTTAAAACAGTAGTCAGAAAATATAATACAAAGACATGTGTATAAACATGGACAATGAAAAACACTTAGTATGTTGACTACTAGAGGTGTGATGAGAAACCTTTCCCATTATATGCAACAAGACTGTGTGACTGGGTTTGCGAGAACAAAACTCAAATCTTGCCTTTCGCACAACCACGTCTATATTATGTACCTTGTCTGTTACAATAGTAATGCAGTTGTGTTAGCAGAAGTGTATGGTAATTTCTCCATAGTACTTTAAAAGAAAAAAATTTGTCCTTTGGCTGCTCCTGTTAGTTCTCCATAGTACATTCATTCGTTCATCTTCTTGCCCACTTATTCTTGAATCTGGGGTCATGGGGGTCTGCTGCACCTATCCCAGCACACATAGGGCAAGAGGCAGGGGTACACCATGGAAGGGTTGCCAGTCCATCTCAGGGCAACACATAGACAAACAATCATTCACTCCTATGGACAATTTACAATCACCAATCCACCTAATCTGCATGTTTTTGGACTGTGGGAGGAAACCAGAGTACCTGGAGGAAACCCACACAAGTGCAGGGAGAACATGCCAACTCTGCACAGAAAGATCCCGGTGTGGGATTCGAACCTGGGACCTTCTTGTTGTGAGGCAACCGTGCTAACCACTACGCCACCGCGCCGCCCCTCCATAGTACAATGTTTACAAATTGGCTCTGTTTTATCAGTGTTTCACCATTTCCTACATAATAAACTAAACTATTGGGTTTGGAGATTTTAATTTTGGCTGCAATATAGAAATATTCATATTCGGAAATTGTGTGTGTGTGGCTGTGGCTGTGTGGCGCTGATGGACTGGTGACCTGTCCAGGGTGTCTGTGCTTGTTTGCCCACATTCAAGGCTTTATCATGTTGGAAAGAGATAGAGAATGGTGCTCGCTGTAAGCCATGGCCCGTAAATCAGCCTCATTTAGGTCGCCTTTATTGGACCAATTCTGACACTTGTCATCCTCTAATTGCTCAGAGCATATGGCATATTTCAAATGAGAAGATTGTGAATCATAAAGAAATGAAATTAATAACCAGCTCCGCTAGCAGTGTAAACAAACCATAATGACAATCAACGGCAAAGCCAGACGCTTTCCTTTTCCTCCCTCCCTCTGTACGTTATCTCTCCTTCTACTCTGAACTTCCCGAGGTCACCACCAAGGTCAGTACTAATCTTCCCGATCATCGGACACAGTGACCCTACCATTAGTCATATCTTATGTGGCTGTTTGGTGCTGATGGACTGGTGACCTGTCCAGGGTGCACGCCCTATATGGGCTGGGATAGGCTCCAGCAGGCACCCATGACCCCGGGTAAGAAGATGAATGAAAAAATAATCAAAAACAATATTTACGAATTATGGAAGCAGTATTGGGCATACATAAAGAACTGTGTGTATGAATACAGTCAACATGTCTATGTGTGATGTGAGTGAAAGATTTCAGGGTGATAATTGTTAGAATGGAGATAAGAGAGGGGTTTCATTTTGAGAGATACGTGGAGGTAAAAGTCTGAGAATCGCCGTAAAGCAAGTTGAAGATGTTAATGTTTGCCAGCAGGGGGCAATCATCAACAACCCCGATTGATTCGTTGTTACCTCCTGTTCAATTTGTTTAGATTCCACGTGATGAATATTTACTTTTGCGGTAGTATCAGGGGAGGAAGGAAGGACGTGAACATTTATCAAAAAATTGTGAAAAAGCTGCAGAACTATGGGCAGGTATTAACGGAGCACGTGAGCCACGGTGATCTTTCTGAGAAAGGTAAAAAAAAACTTGTTTTCCCCAGTTTCCGCATGACTTCCCTCTGCACTCACTGTTAAGTGTGCCGCACTTTCTCGTTTAAATAATAATGATTAATGTTAATGTTTTAATCGCAGAATCAATTCAAACTTTTACAGGACTTAAACGATTGTGTTAAAAGCGTATATGTGGTGTATTATAAGTTAAACTTAAAAATAAAACTAGAATAAAACCTCTAAAGGTTTTTGTTTTTACTATCAAGTAAATGATTTACTTAAAAGTGACTCAATTACACCGATATCGTGCATATACATATAAAATTTTTTATGAAAAAAAACCAAAATACTGTAATAAAAGGTAAAACGTTCTATGGCTATTAATCTATGTGTTATGGCAGAATGCTGCCATCTGCTGGTTAGACACGTCGGTTTTGTTAATTGCCGTATGTCATTAATCTTAAATGCTTGTTGTGTCTTAAAAGACAAATGTTTCTTTTGAGTCTCACAGTGTAAGAGTCATGTCAAACCTCTAGTAGGTCATTTTTAATATATAGACCGCTTGATTATAAGAACCGATTCTCTGACCATCAGATTTAGTTTTTTAACCTTCATCTACATTCAGGAATCAATCAACTGCATAGACATTTCCATCCAGGACAGGGACACAAATTCTAACAACCGGATCCCTGACCATTGGATTCTGTTACTCCCCATGTTTCTTATTCAGGGAGTTCTAATTATCCTTAAACTGATGCTGGTGAAGCTCTGCCCATATACAAGGGGAAAAAAATGATCACTGTCTGATTCCCATGACATGATAAACATGATACCCCCATTTTTGGTGAAGTTCTGATATTTTTTATTTGATGATGGTGAAGATATATTGATCTACAAAACCTTCTATTTAACTTTTATAACTCATCAGTTCATCGGTGTGAGGAAACAACTGACTGAACTGCCATTAAAGTGTGTAAAAGGACATCGAAGGCTAAACTGAGGAGGATCATGGGAAAACCTTCAGCACAACTTTCTGATGTCAAAGATTCACAAATCAGAACTTACAGGATATACAGTTTTGTTATTGGTTCTTATTTAATCATTTATTTTAAATAGTCACTGATTACTTTAATAGAAGATGAATTGGTTGTAGTTCAGTACATACAGTGGATCATCGAAACCCCAGATATCAAACACGGTTCCTGGAGTTTGGTGTCCTGCAGAGTTTAGCTCCAACTTGGTGCAACACATCTACCTCTAAGGTTGAAGTATACCTAGCAAGATCTTGATTATCAGGTGTGTTTTGATTAGGGTTGGAGCTAAACACTGCAGGACTCCAGGAACTTAGTTTGACACCCTTTATCTAAACGCATGGTCTTTCAAACCAAATTCTTTAAGACATTTTTTTCTAATGCAAATGATATGCTTTATACTACTGTGTCTATTTATAGGGAAGGATTTTCAAGATAGAAAATAACAAATAGGTAAATTATTAAGTTTCAGATATGATTTATTGATTATCTGCATGATGCTCACACTGTAACTATAAATGGCCCCATTGTAAATAAAAGAATCAGATTTTATCCTGACTCAGGTGAGGATGCTGTACCAGGAGGAGACGAGACTATCTATGATCGGGATATGCAGTGGCTGGCTCAGTCTGATGGTAAGGCTTTAATTAGGAATGATAAGTCTCATTATAGACTAAGGAACATATAATGATTTATTTTTGTTTGACTTAAAAACAACCAACAACAATAATTGTCATTACTTTGATTAAGCACCTATTAAAATATTAGAAAGAAAAGATATTGGTGTGAATTTTCTGAACATTAGAATATGGCACTATGAAAGAAGAGGAATTTATTTTGTATCACTTTTTTCTCCTCTTTTTCAGTCATAGTTGCTGAAGTAACCCAGCCGTCTCTTGGTGTAGGCTATGAAATTGGTCAAGCTGTGAGCATGAAAAAGAAGATTCTTTGCCTTTTTCGACCTTCATCAGGAAGAGGTACACTGATAGGGTCTCAACATTATATCTGTAGTACAACATTTACCCTCTGCTTATTAGAAACTGTCTCTCTGAACTGTGTTAACAGTCCAAAGTATATGTAAAATTCTACAACAAATTATCTCACTAATATCTTTTAAATTCTAAAGTTCTAATAAATTATTCTTTAGTGCTGTCTGCAATGATACGTGGTGCCGAGGGCAAGTTGGGCAGTTCTGATTTCCAGGTTCAAGATTATGTTGAAGAGAACGTTGAAGACATCATAGAGAATTACTTTGGTAAACTCACCAGGAACTAATGTGCATTTAAAAACGAACCATTTTACCAAGTGTATGTTAATGTCTAATCATCATGAACACCTGTCCAAAACGATGTTGTTTATAATCCAGAGCTGTTTCCAATTTTCTTTCACAACATTGTCACTTAGTGTTATTGTCAAGCTTGAACGGGTCTGAGCTTATTGGTTCCAGTGAAGGGGGAATTTAAAGAGTTTGGATGTTTTGTATAATAATAAAATATTGTTTTATTTTCTCACATCCGTGTATGTTTCTTCTGTTTCAAAAGTAAATGTAAGCACATAGTAAATGTAAACTGTAACATATATGTGAATGATTTGCAATTATTACTTGAAACATTAGAGGACTAATTCAGAGGAGAGTAATGGCATTAACCAGGAGACACATGTTTGCAGATAACCACTTTCAGAAAGATAACACCAGCACACTGTATGTAAAACTCCTCTGAGGGACCTCTGTCATGAGAGTGCATCTACCACATGGGTGAAGTCACCTGGGATAAGAGTGGCATGTACACACTTGAGCTGCAACATGCACAAAATGCAAGATTGTGAAGTATGCACAACACAAGGCCTGGCATCTCCCCAGTATTTGCGTTTTAACAGTGATTTATTTGTTTCTTCTTGGGTTGTTCATCCAGAACAGCATTGCTTTAATATCCTACAGCAGCCATGAACTAGACACAATCTTTTATTTCTGTTGACAAATTACGACTCACTCCAGAGATCTAGGGAACACAGGAGACCAAAATAGTAATTGCAGGCAGCACAGAGACTGTAAACAAAAAGTTAAGCATGTAAACATGCCTGGTCATTGGTTAATAAAAAGGATGAATTGGCTAATCTTTCTGTGCGGAGTTTGCATGTTTTCCCCACGATTGTGTGGGTTTCTTCCGGGTGCTCTGGTTTCCAAAAACATGCAGATTAGGTGGTAGGTGATTCTAAATTGTCCATAGGAGTGAATGTGTGTGTGAGTGGCTGTTTGTCTATGTGTTGCCCTCAGATGGACTGGCAACCTGTCCAGGGTGTACCCCTGCCTCTCGCCCTATGTGCGCTGGGATAGGTGCCAGCAGACCCCCGTGACCCCGAATTAGGGAATAAGCGGAATGAATGAATGAATGAACTGGCTATACATTAACAACAAGATTATGATTCATGGTTTTCACAGAAACATTGCATTCAGTGCAATTGAGTTAGCTGAAAGCTACATTCTCCAGGCAGACAGGACTGCAGAGGATTCTGGTAAGACCAGAGGTGGAGGACTGCATTTACATAATCTTAGTGCACAAACCCGGTTATCACTTGAAGGCACTACTCAGCTAATCTGAATTTTCTCTTGGTTAAATGTAGACCTTTTATTCTACTAAGAGAATTTACATCAGTTATAGTTACTGCTGTATACATTGCACTGAATGCTAATGCTAAGCATGCACTCTAAGAACTAACTACACCAACTTTTCCCAAGATACCACCAGTAGGTTTCCTGCAATACCAGGGGAAACAAAACCCTGGACTGTGATTGCACAAACATATCTGACTAAAAAGCTACACCTTCTCTCAATTGTGATCACCTTTCTTTGTTACTTACACCCAGTTATTCACCACTCATCTAACGTGTGAAACCCAGAGTATGGACCATGGAAGGGGGCAGACTCTACTACAGAAAGATTCAACCAACCGGAACAACTTTGCAGCTCAGACAACATTTGACTCACATGGACATCGAAAGCAGAACAGAAATGAATTTTTCTTTACCCGAACAAAAAGCTGAACAAAGATATTCACCTCTTACTGAAGGCAATTTCTGCACATGTACATAACCTTCATAAAATTTTAACATAACACAATTTCTACCTGCATATAATCACCTCTGTGTTTTGTATATTCATATTGCTCATCTCAAGTTGTAAATTTGCGGTTGGCCATTTCAGTACCGGGATTCTTTTCCTACACAGCCATTTTGTTGTAATTGATGCAGTATGTGGTCTGGCATTGTCATGTTGGAAAATGTAAGTCCTTTCCTAAAAAGAGTCTCAGAACTGGGGTATGACGGGGCAGACAGGGATGCACAGAACCCAAATGCTGATTGACGGAGAAGGGGAAATTTATTTAGAAAAGAAGAGGGACAAAAGTGCTGACCGCAAATCAGGTGCAAAAGCACAAATAACACTGATGGCAAAAACGAGTGCAAAACGGAAAAAACAGCATTCAGAAAACAGGTGCGCAAACAAGCGAGCGGCGATAATAAGGGGGAAAATAACCGAATAAAAACTACAAAAATGCAGGACAGGAAAATCAGCAGGAAAGAGGAAGAAAAATGGGAAAAGATAAAATGCGAAGCAGGGAGATACAAAACAAGAAGTCAGAAAGCAGAAGGGAAGCAGGAAGCAAAAACCCTAGAGGGGAATCTAAACAAATGAGACGCAAAAAGCACGAGTCGAGAAGCAAAAAGCAAGTGTCAAAAATCAAGAAGCAAAAATTTCAACGCGAGACTATCGACAACCGTGAGTAGCGGGTTAATCGAGCAAAGGAAAGGGAAAACGTGAGGCTGAAACTCGGGTCCAGAAGTGGAAAGAATCGGAGAGGTGGCCGTGCAGGGTGTGACAAAGAGATGATGTCTTGATGGGAGCATATGTTGTTCTAGAACTTGGATATTTGGACTTGGACTTTTCAGCATTGATGGTGCCTTTCCAGATGTGTAAGCTGCACACTCATGCAACCCCATACCATCTGAGATGCAGGCTTCTGAACTGAGCGCTTATAACAACTTTGGTTGTCCTTGTCCCTAGTCAGTATGACATGGCATCCCAAAATTTTTGATTAATCTGACCACAGAACCACAGTTTTCCACTTTGCCACAGTCCATTTTAAATTAGCTTTGGCCCAAAGAAAATGCCTGCACTTCTGGATCATGTTTAGATATGGCTTCTTTTTTGACCTATAGTTTTATAGGCACAGTGGATTGTGTTCACTGACAATATTTTCTGGATTCCCATGTTGTGATTTCCATTACAGTAGCATTCCTGTATGTGATGCGAAGATCACAGGCATCCAGTATGGTCTTCCGGTCTTGACTCTTACACACAGGGATTGTTCCAGATTCTCTGAATCTTTGATTGATATTATGAACTAAAGTTGATGATAACTTCAAACTCTTTGCAATTTCTGAGAAATTGCTGGAATTGGTGATCCTCTGCCCATCTTGACTTCTGAGAGACACTCAGAAAAAAGATTGTCTTCAAATATCTCTTGAAGACAGCCAGTGACTCTGCTGCTCTTACATTGGGATGTCCTTTTCATCATCTTGGTGCCAGAACAAAGAAAATTCTTGAGGCAGTCCAGAAACAGGCTAATATTATCATACTTTCTGGTTCAGCTAAGAACTGTTGCATTTTATGAATCACTTTTGGTTGGGTCCATGATGCAGTTTTTTAATTTTTAAATTTTTTTTTATTTAAATTTTTTTTTTAAATTAATAATCCCAGGGTTAGAATGAAACAAAGTCAAAAACAGGCTGGGTCCAATAGACAGTTCAGTAGAGATTTTCTACAGAGACAAATCCAAATTGGCAAGCAAAATTCAATAATGGGGAAACTTATTGTGGACAACATTTTTCCACTCCAAAGGGCCGCTACGTTGTGTTCCAATCTTTCATTTATGACATCTTTTGGGATGATTTGATTAACTTTTTTTTATCACATACATTAATGAAATTTTTATTTACTCGCAGAACTCTTTGCAGCATGAAGCTCACATTCAAATGGTGCTCCAGAGACTTTTAGATAACCAGCTGTATGTTAAAGCTGAAAAACAAGTGAATTCCATCAAACTAAAATTTCTAGGCTACTGCATCAGCAGTTCAGAAGGGGTGTCCAGGGAACCAAGCTGGGTTCAGGCAGTGCGTGGCCTCAGCCTAAAACAATTAAGGAATTGAAAAGGACTTTTTGGACTTACCAATTTTTATCTGTGTTTTATCAGGATTTTTAGTCAAGATTTCTGCTGCCCCTCTCACCTCGCTCTTAAAGGGAACCACAAACTGGTTTGGTGAGAGGCAGCTAACAAGGCGTTTGAAACTCTAAAACACTGATTCACAGTAGCTTCAACTTTATGTCACCCAGACCCTTCCCAACCCTTTGTGCTGAGGTAGATGCGTCAGACAGGTGCTATACTTTCGCAGAGGCTAGGCGTTCCCCCCAAGCTGCACCCATGTGCATTCTTTTTTAAAGCAATGATAAATGTAATTGCAACATCGATTACAGGGAGTTTCTTGCCATTAAGAAGGCCTTAGTGGAGTGAAAGCTCTGGTTGGATGGCAGTGTTCACCCCTTTTCTGTTCTAATGGATCACCGCAACCTTGAGAATGTTAAGGGAGCTCATAGACTGAATGCCAGACAGGCCTAGTGGGCTATGTTTTTAACTCTATTTAATTTCACTGTGACGTATCGTCATGTGTCAAAGAATGGTAAGGCAGATGCTCTCTTGTGCCAGTATGATTCCCGTGAACACGAATCCTGTGGCAAGAATATCCTAATCCCTAAACTTCAAACCTCCTTCAAAGGGCAACACTGCTGTACCTCTACTACTGTTGTACCAAGGATTGTCATTTGTTACCACTTAAGGCGCTGCCCACTGCTTGATGTTTCATCATGTTTTTAAAGTATATTGATTGCTGGAAGAGCACAGAACGGGGACCCCAATTCACTTCCAGGTTTATGGACAGAGTTTTGCAGGAGACTCGATATAAACGTGAGTTACAGGAGGGTGTCATCGCTCGAATATTGATGAACTACTTCCTGTTTGGACTCATTGGGCAAGGGCGCACTATTTAAGCGAGCTGTTTGCTTAAGCATGTGAGAAGTATTGTTTGCTACAACTCTACAAAGCATTCTCTGTGTATTATTTTTTGTATGTTTTTGGATTTGTTTGCCCTGGATTTTTTTTGCCCGTTTTGCTTCCCCTGCTTATTTGCCGCTAGAATAATAAACTGTGGATTACTAAGTTTGCTGCATTATGGATCCGGCCAATAACACTACCCTACAATAGTAGTGAATGAGTGAAATTGTTCCTTGGGGCACCTATGGCGCTCTATCTGATGTGATACTGCAGCTTTTAAGTTAGGCTTCTTTCCCTCCATGCAATATGAGTTTCCCCTGGATTAGTGTTCCTCTATGTTCATTATATCAGGGTACCAAACTGTTTCAAACTGTTTTATCTTTCTTAAGCTTAAAGGAGCAACTGTACGGAGCGGCTAAAACTCTATAAGAAGCCATATCTAAACATTATCCAGAAGTGCAGGCGTTTTCTCTGGGCCAAGGTTAATTTAAAATGGACTGTGGCATAACTCTTCTGTATTCAGATGAATCAAAAGGTTTTTTTTGGGATAATGGGACACCATATCATCCGGACTAAAGAGGACAAAGACAACCCAAGTTGTTATTAGCACTCAGTTCAGCCTGTATTTCTGATGATATGGGGTTGTATGAGTGTGTGCTGTATGGGCAGTTTACACATTTGGAAAGGCACCATGAATGTTGAAAGGTATATCCAAGTTCTAGAACAACATATGCTCCCATCCAGATGTCGTATATTTCCTTGCATATTCCAACATGACAATACCAGACCACATACTGCATCAATTATAACATCATACGCAGGTAGGAGAAGGATCCAGGTACTGAAATGGCCAGCTTGCAGTCCAGATCTAGACAAAGGAAGACCTAAGACAGTTGAACAACTAGAAGTATTAGATAAGAATGGGACAACATTCCTATTCCTAACCTTGAGCAACTTGTCTCCTCAGTCCCCAGACATTTGCAGACTGCTATAAAAAGAAGAAGGAGTAAAAACAGTGGTGAACTAAACTTTTTTGAGATGTTCTCTTCTTCTTTTTCTTCTTCTTCTTTTCTTTTTGGTTGCTTTTGGTTGCTTTTTTGGTTTAGCACAGTGGATTACTCTTCTCCACACTAACCTGTCCTCTACATCTAGCTCTTTCACCCCAACTATCTGCATATCTTCCCTCACTACATCCAAAAACCTCCTCCTTGGTCTTCCTCTTTTCCTCCTGCCCAGCACTGCCATCCTCAGCATTGTTCTACCAGTATACTGCATGTCCCTCCTCTGCACATGTCCAAACCATCTCAACCTCAGCCTCCCTCACCTTGTCTCCAAAACATACTGCATGCCCATAATCCTATCCATTCTAGTCACTTGCAAGGAAAATCTCAATATCTTCAACGCCTGTATTTTTGACAACGCCACGGTCTCTAAACTGTACAACATTGCAGGTCTCACTACAGTCCTATAAACTTTCCCTTTCACTCTTGCAGAGACTCTCCGATCACAAATCACTCCTGCCACTCTTCTCCACTCGCTCTACCCTTCCTGCACTCTTTTCTTGACTTCTCTAACACACTCTCTATTATTTTGCACTGTTGACCCCAAATTAAACTCCTCCACCTTCACTACATCTTCTCCTTGCAACCTCACCACTCCTTTGCTTTCCCTCTCACACACATATATTCTGTCTTACTCCTACTGACTTTCATTCCCCTTCTCTCAACCTGCTCTCTACTCTCACTACAAATCATTATATCATCTGCAAACATCATCATCCATGGAGACTGTTTGACCTAATCTGTCAACCTGTCCATCACCACTGCAAACAAGAAAGTGCTCAGAGCCGATCCTTGATGCAATCCCACCTTCACCTTGAACCAGTCCGACATTCCTACTGCACAACTCACTGCTGTCACACTGTCCTGCATCACCCTCACATATTTCTCTGCTAGACCTGACGTACTCAGAACCCTGTCGTACGCTTTCTCCAAATCCACAAACACGCAATTAGTGGGAAGCGGTAGCCTAGTGGTTAAGGGGTTGGACTAATACTAGAAAGACCGGGGTTCGATTCCGACCTCCACCAAGCAACTACTGTGGGCCCTTGAGCAAGGCCTTTAACCCACAATTGCTCAGTTCTAAAAAAGATATCAAATGTTAGATGCTCTCGAAAAGAGCGTCTGCCAAATGTCATGCCTTCTCAGTCACCGCCACACTCTCCCGAATACTAATCCTGCTCACCTGTCACCTGTTCCAATCTAATCACGCACGCTACTTAAACCCACTCATCGAACACTTTGCGTCCAAGCTCGTTCTAAGACTCTCTGTTAATAATACCGTTAGTTCTCTGTGTTTTCACTTGTTTCTGTCTGTGTTCCAGTGTTCCCAGGATCCCGATCGTGTCTACCATGTCGTGCGCTTGATTGTTCCTCTGTGTCAGCATCTGTGTCAGGGTCTGTGCCCAAGTCACCTCTTTGCCCCAGATCTCGCACCTGCCTTTCCTGCACTCTCTCTTTGTGTGTCACTCGTCTGAAAATAAAAGAACTGTGCTTAATGCGATTTACCTGTCTGTGGTTCTCTAGCGTTACACCATATGCCAAACTGTAACTGTAACAATGCAACTCCTTCTGGCCTTCTATATACTTCTCCATCAACATCCTGAAAGCAAGCTTGCATCTGTAGTACTCTACCTTGGCAGGAAACCATACTGTTGCTCACAGATGGCCACTTCTTCTTTTAGCGATTTCTTTATTATAACTTCAGGGTGTGACTGATCATCTTTATTCCATTGTAGTTACTGCACACCTGCACATGTTCCTTTTTCTTAAAAATTGGTAACAGAATATTCCTTCTCCATTTATCAGGCATCCTCTCACCTTCCAAAATCCTTTTAAACAATTTAGTCAGAAGATGTCAGGCGATTTTTTGAGATGTGTTGATGCCATGAAATAAAAAAAGTATCATTTTTTCACTAAAAAATTGCTGTCAATTCACAATCACAAGCTTGCCTTTAAGTCAGAACACTTGTGTATTCTTCATATCTTACACGTCTGTTACTGTACTAAGTATGATATTGCAAAAAGCAGTGTATAAATATCTTCTGAAACTATAGACTAATGAATCTGATTAGAGCTGAATTTGAGATCAGACAGTATACGTGCTCTAATAGCACTGGGAGTGTTATAACAGGAAGGCTGTGCTCTGCTGTGCTGTGTGAGTGATACAGTTCTATTAGTAGGAAGTGATGGCTCCAGTTTCATTTTATTCCTAGTCTTGTTTCTTACTTCCTGCAATGGATATATAGTATCAGGGTGGGACCAGACTACAGTTTATTCAAGGCAAATATGTGATTATGATCAATCCAAATCTTTGGAGTTACAGTAATGGTGACAGTAAAAGAAAATCACTTGCAGGGAGATGCTCCACTGGGTAAGAATAGTTTTATTTATGGCTTTTTTTTTTTTTTTACAGTTTTGGACAAGCTTTGTTTTTATTAGAAGAAAGTGCCACTGTAAATCTACATATTGATGTAACTTTTTATTAATTACTATCCTAAATACCTTTATAACATGCTATGTAATAGTAATAAGCATGAACAGAAAAACCTGTGTCGTATTTATATATTTATATGTGATACTTAACATTAATATGTGCTATGTAAATGAGTGTTGTGTGCAAAAGAAGTGTGGAACGTAAATAAAACATTTGAATCACACTACGCACTTTAAACATTTAATTCATTACTTTTGCTGTAGTCATATGCATGGTTTAAAAGAGAAAACATAGTTATTGCTTTGCGTTATAAAAAAACAACCTGTGATATAAATAAATCACTCTTTTTTAGAACACAAAGGATTACAACAACATTCAACATGAATTCTGATATCATTAATTCAGTCAGAAACAAATGACATGGCATAAGATTAATTAAGTTTCCTTCGTAAATATTAAAAGAGAATTTCACGATTTATGTACGTGGTATCAAAAATACATGGACATACTTAATTGCACAGTAATTTACACTAGTAATTGACAGACATAAATTATATTTACATTAAAAAAAAAGGTTCCTCCTCTATTGCTGTACATCAAAACCGACAGTAAATTTTGTCAAGTATTTCCAATTTATTTATGTAAAAAGCTGCATCAATGAAAATCATGTTTATTAAGATTACGGAAATAACAAATATAACTGAATATAACGCCAAAGTATTTATTTATTACGTTGTATTTATTTGCATCATTTGTATTTATTTGCATCATGTGCATGGAACATGTCTGTGTTAGTTTAGCATGAGATATACACTCAATCTCTATCAAGTGCTTTATGAAAATTGATTGACTTTCTTTCAGTTCAGAAGGGCTGACTACAATATAAGACAGAAAACAATTTAACAAATAGATAAAGGCATTTCATCACTGTGGCCACAGTGGGGTTAAATGACAAAACAATTTGGGCACCGTCAGGCTGTGCTGACAAATAATACTATGTTTGTTTCAGAAAAATTGCACATTTTTTATGCTTGTTATTTAAACCAAATTTTCCATATGTTGTCTGACTTCTAAATCAAATAAATGATACAATAATCATACAATACAAATAGAAATACATTGTTTTCCTGTTGGTGACAGACTCGGATTCTGAAAAAGAAATGACTTTTATCATAGAAAAATGTAGGGCTGTTAAAGCAAATTATATATAAGTTGTGCATATTTCTGTGCTCCTGATCACAAAACAAGAACAAGAAGTGCTCCTAATAACCAATTATTATTTACAATGTAATTGCTTTCAGGCAACTTCTATACTTAAAGACTGTGAGTCTACCATAATAGCTTCTTTATACTTCTTTACTAGAATTAAATATTACTTTTAATTTATTTTAAATTAAAAAATTGTAAGCAGCCTTTGTTTCACTTTGTTTTTACATCAAACAAATCCAGTGAATCACAAAATAGACCACAAATGTGTACATGTCTCATTAGAGGAGTTCATTTGTTGTGCTCACATTTACACAAAAATGCTGGGTCATCAGTCAGTAACCACTTGGGGCCCTGAAACAGACCAAAACATCCGTAGATTTAACAGCAGAATTGTTGATTATATAGGATGAAAAGAAAATATTTTTTCAATAAATAAGACTAGTACATTACTTTTCTTCATTGCAGTCCTTCTGTGTGGAAAGCAAAACTCTCTATTGTCCTTTCTACACATTTTGTTTTAGTGCTATATGCTCCATCATGCCATAAATTATTCTGCGGTGGTTAGTGAAATGCTTTTCTCTTCTCGGGTGGGCGTTCAGCTGATGCTCTCTCAAAACCTGCTCTTTTTTTTCTTGCACTTTAATCAGTGTCTTTTCTTCATGAATGAAAGCTGGCTTGACCAGGTTATTACAGCTACAAACAGACTGTTTTCTATTAAACCAGACCCATCTTTATAACAAGCAGTTGTCTTTTTCCCCATATCATCAAATGGTGTCTGTGTTAAGTCTCTTTTTCTCTAGTTCAGGTAGAGCAGCTGAATAAAGGAAGCTGATCTTGCCGTCCTGCTCTGCGCCTGCTAGGTGGCGCTGCTGTGTATGGGATCGCTCAAATGAACGTTGTTTGACAGTTGGAGTCCTACAGTTACAGCAAACACAGATTTTCTGCCAGTGTCCTCGTAGCACCAGGCTTGCTGTAAGTGCCACTACAGCTACAGTCAGGCCTCCTAACACCAGCAGGATTAAAAGATGTTCATCTGAGAGTCCTGCTGCAGCACTCTGAGTCACTACTTCCTTTACAGAAATTTTTAATAGATTTCCACTAGTTGTAAGCTTTTGAGAGTAGTTTCCTAAGGTGTAACTGTGTGGCTTATTTGCAGTAATAGGGGGTAGGTTGGAATCTCTGTGTGATGCTTGTGTTAGATGGCTCTGGTCCTCTAGTGCAATGTCACAAGTTCGACCTGTGTATCCAGAGGGACACAGACAGTGAAAATTGCTGACACGGTCAATACACCGACCGCCATTAAGGCAGGGACGACTGACACAGTCATCTAGATTGATAGTGCAGAAACGACCTGTGAAGCCAGCAGGGCACAGGCATGAAAAGCGGTTAACACCATCCACACAGGTAGCACCATTTGCACAGGGGCGCATCAGGCAGTCGTCCATGTTGGTCTCACAGCGAGGGCCTGTGAAGCCAACTAGGCATCGGCAAGTTAACTCAGGTGCAAAGCCACTGAAATCCTCACACAAGCCACCATTCTTACAGGGGGACCTGAAGTGCACCACAGCAAAACAAATAATATATTATAAATACATACCTACATAAACATATCTCAATTTGGAAATTTTTACAGTGTGAAATATGTACACTACACAACGCCTCGTTTCTTTAGTGCTGCTGTGGTTTCCCTGGAAACCATTTGATGTGTGAGTTTTACTGAGCAGTTGGAGCATGGCTGCAGTCTGGTAGTATTAGTGAGCTCTTACAGAGCCAATAATGAGTCCATTGAATTACATGATTGCTCACTAATGACATCAAATTGACCAAGCTGTTGCACAGCTTTATACCAGTGTCTTTTGCTATTTTCCAGCTGATGGTGACTCAGTCTTATAACAGGGGTCTGCTGGAGCCTATCCCAGCTCTCTAAAGGGTGAAAGGTACACCATGGACAGGGAAACACACTCATGCCTATGGGCAATGAAGATTCCCCAATTTATAAACCTAATGTTCATGTTTTTGGACGGGGAGAACATGCAAACTTCATACAGAAAGATCCCTGCCCGGAAATCAAACTCAGGCATTCTTGTTTGAGTCAACAGAGCTAACTACTTAACCATCATGCTGCCCAGAATTATTCTTGTTTAATTTATTGTTGTTTAGTTAAATAATACAATGATTAGTAATAAAGTATTTTCTACTTTTTAAGTTCATGCAGTGCCTTTAAAAAGTAATAGTTGTGGACAAATAGTTTATTACATTTTAACTTAAACGTATTTTATAGATTTTATGTAATGGACCAACACAAAGTAGTTCATAATTGTGAAGTGGAACAAATATTATATGGTTTCCAGAATTTTAAGTAAATAAAAATATGAAAGTGTACTATTTATCCGTTTTGCCCATTTTTCTTTGCAAAACAGTTAAATCTCAGTCATATTAGATGGGCAGTGTCTTGCCAAAGATGCACAATGCGATTTAGGTCTAGACTTTGACTGGGCCATTCTAACACCTGAAAATTTTTTTATTTCATTCATTCATTCATCTTCTTACCAGCTTATTATGTAATTCGGGGTCACAAGAGTCTGCTGGCACCTATCCCAGCGCAAATAGGGCAAAAGGCGGAGAAACCCTGGACGGGTTGCCAGTCCATCACAGGGCAACTCATAGACAAACAAGAATTTACACACATTCACTCCTATGGACAATTTAGAATCACCAATCGACCTAATCTGCTTGTTTTTTGGACTGTGGGAGAAAACTGAAGTACAAGGAAGAAACTCACGCAAGCGCGGGTTGAACATGCAAACTCTGTACAGAAAGATCCCCGAGACCTTCTTGTTATGTGACGACCATGCTATCCACTATGCCACTGCACCGCCATATTCTTTTATTTGAACCATTTTATTGTACTCTGGCTGTATGTTTAGGGTCATTGTCTTGCTGGAAGATGAATCTCCTCCACTATCTCAAGTCTTTTGACGCTTCCAACAGGATTTCTTCCAGGATTGCCCTGTATCTAGCTCCATCCATCCTCGCATCAACTCTGATCAGCTTCCCTGTTCATACTGAGCAAAAGTATCCCCACAGCATGATAATGTTCTACAGTGGGGATGGTGTGCTCAGGGTGAAAAATTTAACTTCAGTCTCATCTGCTTTAAACATCGCCTCAATTCTCCTTTATCCCTGACCATTATCCTTGAGCTCATTGCTCATGATGATGCTGTTTGTTTACTAGAGTCTCTAATAAACCACTAAGGGGCTTCACACAACAGGTGTACTGAGATTAAATTACACACAGGTGGAATCTATTACCTAATCAGGTGACTTCTAAAGGCACCACGCTTATTTTTATATTTTTATTTGCTTAAAATTTTGAACAGTATATCATTTTCATTCTACTTCACAATTATGTGCTACTTTCTGTTGGTCTATTACATGGATTTAAGAAGGATGTATACATTTTCAAGGCACTGCAGCCAACTAGGGATAAAAATTGATAAAAAGTAAATACACATTTCAAATAATAATTAAAAACACTTACTTAATTTTATGGCACGGCCCAGTTTTTAACTCACAGTTTTTTCCATGAAAGCTTTCAGGACACAAACAGTTGTACTCTCCCGCGTCATTTAAAAAACATGTGGCCCCATTTTGACATGGCTTCTCATTTTCACATACATGAATATCTGTATAAGCAAAAAAAATAAATGTATAAAATATAATTTCTAAAACACCTCTAATTGGCAGATGTGCAATTGACTGGAAGGTGTTACCTTTGTCACAAAAGCGACCTGTCCAGCCATCCAAACAGGTGCACTGCCATGGCTGATGACAGGAGCCGTGGATACAGCCAGGCATCCGCACACAGTCCTCACAAAAAGGCCCTCCCCAACCTGGGTCACATCTGCCAACAATTTAACAGCCACATTTATTATTTATTATTAAAATGCTATAATAACATTTTGCTTATAGTCAAATGATGCAAAATTACTACATTTTGTCAACAACCAGTGTTTAATTATATGAAGCAATTTTATTAAGTAAAAGTGCATTTAATTTGTATGATGCTTCTAAAATTTATTCTAACTTTCTGTGCAGAGGTTGCATGTTCCACTTCCAATCCAAAAACATGTACAGTAGATTAATTGGTGATTCTTAATTGCCCATAGGAGTGAATGTGTGTGTTAGTAGTTGTTTATCTATGTGTGGTCCTGAGATGGACTGGTGACCTGTCCAGGTGTACCCCCGCACCTTGCCCTATTTGCGCTGGGATAGGCACCAGCTGACCCTCGTGACCCCGAACTAGGCAATAAGCGGGTAAGAAGATGAATGAATGAATGAATGAATGAATGAATGAATGAATGACTAGCATCCTAACCAAACTCCCGTTACACAGATTTTATGGTGTGGGGTTTTTTTTATCAGTAGAGAGATATTAGACAAATAATACGGAGTTAGCGTTTGCCGTCAATCAACGAGATACAGTCTCATAGCAACACATGTGGGTTTTAGATGAAACAGAATGAGAAATTTAGTGGGCTATTAAATTTACACTGTGTTTAGTGCTATCAGTCTGCAAGTGTGAAAGGTAAAGTTTATAGGACTGTAGGAAGACCTGTAATATTTAGACACAATGGTGTTGTCAATAAGACAGGGGGAGCTGGAGGTGTTGTTGAGATTGGGTGTCGTGACGAGGATGGATAGGATTAGAAATTAGTTTATTAGAGGAACTATATAGGATGTTTTTGAGACAAGGTGAGAGAGGCTAGGTTGAGATGGTTGTGCAGAGGAGGGACATGCAGTATATTGGTCGAAAAATGCTGAGGATTGAGGTGCCGGGCAGGAGGAAAAGAGCAAGACCAAGGTTTATGGATGTGGTGAGGGAACCCATTAAGATAGTTGGGGTGAAAGAGGCAGATTTGGAGGACAGGGTAGTGTGGAGAAGAGTGATCCGCTGTGGCAACCCCTAACTGGAGCAACTAACAGGAGAAGAATTTTGGAGGTTACAACAGAAGTAAAATATATTTGTTATTTTCTTACAGCAGGGTGGATACCACAACGACAATAAACCTTTACTGATCCCAGGAACATTTAACACGCATATGCCATTCCCATCAAGCTGGTCCTGTATGTCATTGAGGCTGGTGCTAAAGCTTGTTATGGATAAACTTCTCACTTTATCTCTCTTTCATTTTAATTTCTATCTTTCCCCTGTTCTCAAAAAATGCTTAATATGCCCATAAATAAATGTCCGAAGCTCGACCATACTTGCTTGAAGTTTCGGAACAAACTTTATTGATAACCAAGAACAAACTCCTAGTAATTCTCATACATCAAGCATAGGTAGATGTGAATTTTGCTAAGTAAATTCTGGTCATGGATTAACATACATACTTGACAGAATTATGTTTATATGTGGATATGCTGTGAAGCAAATTTTCAAAATTTAGATGTCATTTTTTCCCTCCAATATCTCCATACTTTTGACTGCATTGAATTATAAGAATAATATAATAGATGATTGTACAGTGTGCCAAAATGAGCTATTATTAAAAGGGCTATTTAAAATTTTTAAACACCAGTTACAGTTCCTGCACCATTTCAGTGGGAAAGTTGTGACCATGAAAAATAGCTTGCCATCTCTATTGTAAGGAGGTCAACTCAGGTTGATGGCCACTGGGTAATTGGGCGCCCCGCACCCTATATAAGGCCACGCCACCAGGTAACCCACTTGAAGTATTGTTTACCCGGCATACTGAGCATCCTGGATTACTATCATTATTTGGAATACTGGCTTTTGAACTTTGGACTGTTATACGATTACCCCTTGATCTTTGATTTGGCTTTGTTTGTGACTGTCTCTCTAACTTTGGTATCTGACCCTACCTCCGTCTACGTTTACGTCTCAGCGTCTTGGATTTGTCTACCTGTTCCACTATTCTATTAAACTCTGTGGAATAATATTAAACTGTGTCTGCATTCATGGATCCGGCTAACCCCCCGTCATCACATATACACACTAGGTGATATTCTGCATTCAACAACTATCAGCAATTATCATTCAAATTACTATTTATATGTGCATCCAAATACATCTTTATGTAATTTGTAAATAGTACATATTCAAAATCCAATCACATTCCCAGTCACACACACATTCCCATTCTCTCATTCACTGCTGGATTTACAGTGGGGCAAATCAGTATTTGATACACTGTAAATTTTTAAATTACTCTCACTTACAAAGAATTGAGAGATTTGTAATATTCATTGTAGGTACATCTTAACTGTGAGAGACAGAATCCAAATAAAAAATCAGAAAACCGCATTATGTGTAGTGGTTAGCATGGTTGCCTCACAACAAGAAGGTTTGATTCCCGGGCTGTGGGTGTTTCTGTGCCGAATAAGTATGTACTCTCACAGTGCAAAAACATGTACATTAGGTTGATGGGTAATTCTAAATTACCCATAGGTGTGGATGTGTGTGTGAGTGGTTGTTTGTCTATGTGTGCCCTGCGGTGGACTGGCGACATGTAGGCTGTACCCCTGCCTGAGCTGGGATAGGCTCCAGCAAACATCCATGACCCCAAACAAGGGAATAAGCGGGTAAGAAGATGAATGAATTAATCAATTTCCAATTCATTGCATGAATTTAATCACCTACCGACTAGCAACAATTCTGGCTCTCACAGACCTGTTAGTTTGTCTTTAAAAAGCCCTCCTATCCTCCATTACCTGTTTGAACTTGCTACAAAAAGACATCTGTCAATCAATCAGACTTCAACCGGATTAAAAATACTGAATACCACATTGTATGATTTTTAAGTAATTAATTTCCATTCATTGTATGAAATAAGTATTTGATGCTACAGAAAATAAAACTTATTTGTTACAGAAGCCTTTGTTTACATTTACAGAGGTCAGTTCCTGTACATTACATTACATTTACAGCATTTGGCAGACGCTTTTATCCAGAGCAACTTACATTATTTTTATCACTGAGCAAGGAGGTGAAGGGCCTTGCTCAAGGGCCCTCAGTAGTTGCTTGCCGAGTATGGGAATCGAACCCCAGTCTTTCTGGTATCAGGCCAATGCCTTAATCACTAAGCCACCACTTTAGTTGCACTGGCTGTGTGTTTGGGGTCATTGTCATTTTGAAAGACCTTTCTTCAATTACTCTTACTGAAGAAGTTTGTTGCCCAAAATCTTACGATGCATTCATCCTCCCCTCAATACATACTTTGAAGAAAAGCATCTTCAAAAAATTATGTTTCCACCACCATGCTTTGCAGTTGAAATGGTGTTCTTGAGATTGTACTCCTTTTTTTTTTTCAAACACAGCATGTAGAATTTATATTTAAAAAATCTATTTTGGTCTCATCTGACTTTCCCTTATACCTTCCCCATTCAGGTTTGTCTCTGGCAAATTTCAGATGTGCGTAGACATGTGTGTTACTAAGTTTGAGAGAGATTGACAGTCATCTTGAATTTTTTCCATTTTCTAATAATTGCAGCAACTGTTGCCTTCTCACCAATGTTTGCCCATTGTCCTGTAACTTTGTGAAGGTCTGCTATTTTGTCTATAGTGTCCTTAGACATCTTTTTGGTCTTACCCATAGTGAAGAGGTTGGAGTCTGATTGATTGAGTGTGTGGACAGGTGTCTTTTAAACCGGTAATAAGTTCAGACAGGTCTAATTAATACAGGTAATGAGTGGAGGATAGGAGGGCTTCTTAAAGATAAGCTAAGAGGTCTGTGAAAGCCAGAAATCTTGAGATTGATAGGTGATCATATACCTAATTCATCTAATTTCATGCACTAAATGGAAATTAAAAGTTATACAATGTGATTTTCTGGGATTTTCTGGGATTTTCTGAGATTTTCTGTGATTTTCCGTGATTTTTCAGAAGATTCAGTCTCTCCCAGTTAAGTTGTACATGCAATGAAAATTGCAGATCTTTCCATTTTTGTAAATAGAAAAACATGAAAAATCAGCAGTGTATCAAGTACCCCACTGTAAAATGTGTACAGCTTTAACATCCGTCACAGTCTTAAAGAATTCCATTTTATATCAGAACGTAGAGAATTTGTGCCATTTCAGTCACAAAAGCATTAATGATATCAACAGTTCAACATTCCAATTCTCTCCAGTGGTCTTGAGGTCATAGCTCAATATTGTCTGGATCACAGTTTGTGCCGAGGGCACCGTCATGTTGGGACAGGTTAGTTCTAGTCTAAAGAAAATTTAAATTTTTCCATTTTGAAAAATTCATTTTACTGTGAAATTTTGTCAAAAATTACAAGTGTTAGTTAATGTATGAAAGCAGTCCAAAAAGTGACAAGAAAGCCATCATGCATGCGATTTAGTCTTAATTGCAATTGAATAAATCTCTGCAAATTGGAACGAGTAAGCATATGTTAATTGCAACAAATGACTTTTACTGAAGCACACTTCTGTTATATACAGTGAGTACTGAAAGTATTCAAACCCCTTTAAATTTTTCACTTTTTGTTGTAAATGCTAAAATCAGGTCATTTGCTAAAATCATTTGTTATTTTTTTCCCTCATTAATGTACACACAGGTCCCCATATTGGCAGGAAAACACAGAATTGTTGACATTTTTTCTGATTTAATAAATAAGAAAAACTGAAATGTCAAATGGTCCTAAGTATTCAGACCCTTTGCTCAGTATTTAGTAGAAGCTCGCTTTTGATCTAATACAAAGTTTTTTGGGGGAACCTCTGCCATTCTTCTTTGCCTTGTCTCTGGAGAGATGCTCAATTGGGTTTATATCAGGGTTCTGGCTGGGCCATTCAAGAGCAGTCACAGAGTTGTTGTGAAGCCACTCCTTTGTTATTTTAGCTGTGTGTTTGGGGTCATTGACTTGTTGGAACATAAACCTTCGACCCAGTCTGAGGTCCTGAGCACTTTGCAGAAGGTTTTTGTCCAGGATATCCCTGTACTTGGCCGCATTCATTCATTCATTCATTCATCTTCTTTCCTGCTTATTCCCTAATTCGGGGTCACAGGGGTCTGCTGGCGCCTATCACAGCACACATAGGGCGAGAGGCAGGGGTACACCCTGAACGGGTCGCCAGCCCATCCCAGAGCAACACACATTCACTATTTAGAATCACCAATCGACCTAATCTGCATGTTTCAGGGATAAAAAAATTAACATGCTCCCTATGGGAGGAAACCGGAATATGTGGAGGAAACCCGCATTTCCAGAAACAAGTGCAGGGAGAACATGCCAACTCTGCACAGAAAGATTCCTGTCCCGGTAAAAGAACCCCGGACCTTCTTGTGGTGAGGTGATTGTGCTATCCACTACGCCAACGCGCCGCCCGGGTCGCATTCATTTTTCCCTCATTTGCAACCAGTCGTTTTGTCCCTGCAGAGGAAAAACACCACAGCATGATGCTGCCACCACTATGCTTCACTCTTGGGACTGTATTGGACAGGTGATGAGCAGTGCCTGGTATTATCCACACATAACGCTTATAAAAGTCAAAATGTTCTACCTTCAGCTCATCAGACCAGAAAACTTATTTCTCACCATCTTAGCAAACTCCATGCAGGCTTTCATGTGTCTTGAACTGAGGAGAGGCTTCCGTTGGACCACTCTTCCACAAAGCACCGACTGGTGCACTGGCTGCAATGATGGTTGACTTTCTACAACTTTCTCCCAGCTCCCGACTGCATCTCTGGAGCTCAGCCACAGTGATCTTTGGGTTCTTCTTTACCTCTCTCACCAAGGCTCTCCTATTAGCTCAGGTTGGCCAGACAGCCAGCTCTAGGAAGGGTTCTGGTCACCCCAAATGTCTTCCATTTAAGAATTATGCCACTGTGCTTTTAGAAACCCTAAGTTCAGAAAAAATTGGCCAGATCTGTTCCTTGCCACAATTCTGTCTTTGAGCTCTTCCTTTGACCTCAGGATTTTCATTTGACAGGACTGGACTCAAATGAAGGTGTCCATCTCAAGGACAGCACCTGATTTCAGTTTTTCTTTTTTAATAAATCAGCAAAAATGTTAACAATTCTGTGTTTTTCTGTCAATATGGGGTGCTGTGTGTACATTAATAAGCAAAAAAAAATTTATTAAAAAAATTATTTTAGCAAATGGCTGAAGTATAACAAAGAGTGAAAAATTTAGGGGAATACTTTCCATACTCAGTGTATTAATAATATATTTATACTGCTTTTGGTGATTTAGTGTATTTATAATTGTTTAGCTTATGTCCT
>JAOTRA010000032.1:3233107-3278291 GCA_026260255.1 Pseudolaguvia tuberculata
TGTGTGAATGGTTGTTTGTCTATGTGTTGCCCTGAGATGGACTGGCGACCCATCCAGGGTGTACCCCCGCCTCTTGCGCTATGTATGCTGGGATAGGCACAGCAGACCCCTGTGACCCCGGATTCGGGAATAAGCGGGTAAGATGAATGAATGAATGAATGAATGAATAATTACAATGTTGTATGTATTAAACCATCATTTTTTGTTGTAAAAGTCATACAAACAATATTTAATTGATACTTATATTTCTGTCTGTAGCTCCATGCTTACCAGAATAGTGATTAACCTTTATGACATACAGTCTATACATCATGAAATATGATTACATTGTTTATTTATTTTCTCTGCATTGCATTCCATTGCATTCTTTACAGATTTGACTTATCTGAATCTCAGCACAGCAATGCAGTTTTCACTACCAGGCCAGATGTCATCATATCAACAGGAAATATCAACAAGCTCTTTCACATGCAGAAAGCTTCCTTCCTTGCCAAGTCATTCCCTGAAGTTTATTGTGCTAAATGCACACTCTGTAGTGATAGCTGTAATTTTCATATAAATATTTCTACAGTGTATGAGAGGATAGGATCTGTGTCCATTTTAATACTTCAGTAAATGTTGCAGGCACCTGCCAATTAACTTATACTGGAAATAAATCTTCATTAAATTAATAGTTTTCACGTACAACAGAAATGGATAATGCATAGTATTTTTCTATGATACTATGTTAAGCTCAGACATTTGGTGGGTTTTGTTGCCATAGCAACAAAGGAAGGATGCTGCTTCTTTGTGGAAAGTGTGTCCACTGGAGATTCCTTTTTTGATAGGTCATCATATTTCAGTGTGGGGCATACGGCATGCTTGGGGCGTATTTACTTGGGGAGCTTTTAGTTACAGGGTAAATTGTTACAATTTTCTGGTTTGAATTCATTGATAAACCATCAATGAATAAAACCAGAAAACATCCACATGTTGAAATAATTTAATTTTAATTTAAAGTAATTAAATGCAATCAGTTACTTTACTTTTGTAAAGTATGTAAAAATTGACACCATTTATTACATTTTAAATAAGATTGTAACGATGCTTTGAGTGCGGAGTAGAGAGCCGGATTCATGATGCAGTGAAGAGTGAAGATTTATTATTAGAGGTGCAGATCGATATATACAGTGACACAAGTAACAGAAACAAACAAAACACGCAAACATCCAAAAGACCAAAGTTCCTGAGTATCCACATGAAGCAACCACATGCTTGACTAACGTCGTAGATCTATAATCACCCACACCTGTGCTTACCTTTATTGCCCTAGTAACCTAGTTGCCAGGACGACGACGCCAAACATGTCCGTAAACTAATGACAGCCGTTGCAGCGTTGGGGCGGAGCCTCATCTGTTGACAGATGATCCCCCCTCTAGAGGATGCCTCCTGGAGTCCTCTAAGGCGCAGCCTCAAAGACAAACAAAAAACAAAAAGAAAAAAACCCCAAAAGAAAACCCCTAACACTCCGCAGTCTGCCCTCTGTGCGAAAGAGATAGCAGGGGGTCCAGGACCCTGTACGCTCCATAGGCGAAGTGGGGTGTGACCAGGGCGAGGCCTCCAGGCCTCCTTAAGGTCCCTAGTCTCGCCCGCGGGTAACTCGGGCAAGGACGCGGGAAAACCTATAGGGGACCCCGGAAGGACCTCTGAACGAACCAGAGAGACCTCTAAAGGGACCGAAGGGGCCTGTGGGACCTCTAAGGGGACCGAAGGGGTCTGAGGGACCTCTAAGGGGACCTAAGAGGCCTGAGGGACCTCTAAGGGGACCGAAGGGGCCTGAGGGACCTCTAAGGTGACCGAAGGGGCCTGAGGGACCTCTAAGGGGACCGAAGGGGCCTGAGGGACCTCTGAAGGGACCAAAGGGACCTCTAAAGGGACCGAAGGGGCTGGAGGGACCTATATAGGGACCAAAGGGGCCGTAGGGGTCTCAGGAAACTCTGAAAGGGCCGTAGGGGCCTCAGGAAACTCTGAAAGGGCCGTAGAAGCCTCAGGAAACACTGAAAGGGCCGTAGGGGCCTCAGGAAACACTGAAAGGACCGTAGGGGCCTCAGGCGGCTCCGAGGACTCGGTAGGGACCGAGAGGGACCCTGGAGGGACACAGAAAGAGACAAGAGGGTCCGACAGGGCCGAGAGAGATTCAAGAGGGTCCGAGGGGACCGAAAAAAATTTGAAAGGGTCCGAAGGGACCGAGAGGGAGTCGAGAGGGTCCGAAGGGACCGAGAGGGAGTCGAGAGGGTCCGAGGGGACCGAGGGAGACTCGGAAGGTAACGAGAGGGACGCTAGAGACACTGAGGGGACCAAAGGAGACCCTGGAGGGACAGCGAGGAACCCTGGAGGAACAGAGAGGGACAGAGAGGGACCCTGGATGGACAGAGAGGAACTCTGAAGGGACAGAGAGGTACCCTGACAGGACAGAGAGGGACTCGAAAGAAAATAAAGACAAAAGCTCTGGGACTGACGCAGTCGAGGGCTCAGATACAGACACAGAGGGCTCCGGTGAAGACACAGACGAGATGAAGATTCAAAGGGCTCTGGTGAAGATGAACCCTGCTGACTGGGACCCCTTTCTGGACCAAACAGTCCAGTTCGCTTACAGGGCCCCAGCTGCACGTCCAGTACATGCGACAGCAGGCGGGATCGCAGCCCTGGGGTAGCCTCCATCACCTCGACACGTCCACTGTAGCACCCATTGAGTGTGACAGATGGGATGTGAGCCTGGTGAAAGCACAGCGGGCTCAGATGCAGACAAGGACGAAGACTCAGACACAGACGAGGACGAAGACTCAGACGCAGAAGAGGACAAAGACTCAGACGCAGACGAGGACGAAGACTCAGATGCAGACGAAGACGAAGACTCAGACGCAGACAAGGGCGAAGACTCAGACAGAGATGAGGACGAAGACTCAGATGCAGACGAGGACGAAGACTCAGACGCAGACGAGGACGAAGACGCAGACGAGGACGAAGACTCTGACGCAGACACAGAGGGCTCTGACACAGACACAGAGGGCTCTGACGCAGACACAGAGGGCTCTGACGCAGACACAGAGGGCTCTGATGCAGACACAGAGGGCTCTGATGCAGCCACAGAGGGCTCTGATGCAGACACAGAGGACTCTGGTGAGGAAAAGGTTTCAGACACCCAGTGCAGAAACCGCGTAATGTCCACGGGTTGTTGCCAGTATACATCCCACAGCCCCGCTATCGCCAGTAATGCCTCGTCGGTCAGAAGAAGTAAGAAAAATTCACATTTTGCTTTTTCTGAAGTAAACAGACGAGCACGTGAAAAATATCGGCGGCACTGGGAGAGGAATGGGTGAAGAAGTTCCTGCCGGTGAACTTATTCGGGGGTTTTAGGTGCTTACCCGTAGGTGCTAGCACCCGTGCTAGGAGGTTATCCGGTTCGGTTAGCGATCTGACGGCTAGAGTGTGCAGCCGGATGGCGGTGACGAGCCGGTTAGCCTCGGTAGCATTAAATGCCAAGGCTAGCTAAACGGTTTAGGCAAAAAGTCCATCACCTTATTTCTTCCCGCTGGATCCGTGAGGGGTGGGTGATTCTGTAACGATGCTGTGAGTGCGGAGTAGAGAGCCGGATCCATGATGCAGTGAAGAGTGAAGATTTATTATTAGAGGTGCAGATCGATATATACAGTGACACAAGTAACAGAAACAAACAAAACGTGAAGACGTAGACACACGGAACGGGAACACTCAAACATCCAAAAGTCCAAAGTTCCTGAGTATCCACATGAAGCAACCACACGCTTGACTAACGCCGTACATCAATAATCACCCACACCTGTGCTTATCGGCGCGTCACCTTAAGTATTGCGTCATCGGCCTGGTAACCTAGTTGCCAGGACGAAAACGCCAAACATGTCTGTAAACAGCTGGTGCAGTGTGGGGGGCGGAGCCTCGTCTGTTGACACCACGCGAGGGGCGGAGCACAGTTCGCCGCCTTACAAAGATAATGTAGTCCACTGATCTGTGCTGACCCACTAAGAACACTGCAACATGTCTGTTAAGAAAACTTGAGGGCGCTGTCACCAGAGTACTAAGATCTATTTCCGGCAATAGGTGTTTGCCGTGTTACCCTACCATGTCACTTTGTGAAGTATTGTTTTTCTAAATAAACCCTATTCCTTGGATTACCGGCTTTTCGACTTCTGGACTGTTTACTCATTTACCCCTCGGATTTGTGTATTGGTTTTGTTTGCTCTCGGACTCTCTTCTCAGTTAAAACTTAGTATAAACTTAGAATTTCTAGCTGTATATCTGCATACATGGACTCGACTCCACCACCGGCTTCCACGCAGTCACACTGAGCCTGTTGATCTGTCACAGAATAAATGATCCCAATGTAGGAGAGTCATTTAAAAAGTAGTTATTTAAAAAGTTAAAATTAGTGTAAATGTCCAAAATTAATAAGACAAGATTTAAAAAATCTTTTGTTGAAGTAGAAAAATTCCAATATTCATATAGTAAATGTTATCATTGTAAAATGTTTATATGCCTACCATTCATTGTGAGCTGGTCCTTTCCTTGTCATCTTTGTGGATTTCCTTTATGTCAGGGTTTAGTCTTTCAAGCCTCCCCACACTTATTATATGTCAAGCTCCTCAGTGTGTGTAGGGCAGCCTTCTTCTGTAGGCTTCTTTTAGTACCCCATCCACTCCACACATTTAGATGAGAGCCAAGAAGGCCCACGCGACTGCCCTACTTTACACCCTCTTGTGCCAGCTTTGATCTGCCGGTTTAGGCTCTGACCCAGGAGGCCATTCACACCCTCAACAAGTCTTCTGTTGCCAAGCACCTTTTCAGACAACTTGATTGCCACAGTGTTAAATTAAGACCAGCTTGCTCTAACAATCTTCACACTATTTTCACTCAAAGATTTCAGGGAAATGTAGTAGGGCCACAAGACTTGTGGTATCAACATAGGATGGCAGAATGTGATTATATTCAAGTAGCGCCAAAATAAGGATATCGTATACAAACAGTTGTTGGCTTTCTGCACCAACAAGCAGCCATTATGTTGAGTCCAGCAAATTTAAGTCATGTGAATATTTCCACTATAGCCGGCAAAGATGAGGAAAAAAACAGCTTTATGTTCATATTGGAGTTTCCATGTATTCATTGGTTTGCTGCCAAACAGAAGATATTCATTACATTTCTCGATGTATCAGATACATAGAGATAAGATCCAAAGGGAAAAGGTGATTGTAATCCACTTGTCACCTGCCTTATGTGCTGAGACGCAATCCCTATGAAACTTTGCAACTCGGTTAACTGAAACATAAGAGGGAGAGAGAGAGCAGCTGAACTTGCACCCAGCTGTGCCACCTCACCCAGGGATTTGACACCAGCAGAGAATACAAAAAAAGAAAAGAGCAAAAAACCATGTAACAATGAACAACAAAATTAAAAAGGTAGTCCTCATAAGCAAGAAAAAATAAATTAAGCATAAAAATTCTAATAAAGCAAAACAGCTGTAGATGTTTGGCACAGAAAAGTCCTTTGAATACCTTTTTTGTTTGCACACCAGCAGACACTCATGTCATTAACACCTTTATTCCTATGTGCTATAACCCTGCAGCAAGAATTAGCATTCCATATCTCAGATGCTCCATTCCTGTCAGCTAGTGATGTAAGCAAGTTGCAGCAATTGTACCATACTGAATGCGCTACAGTTTTTTCCCCTGTGTGTCTGGTTGTAGAGCGTTGACCCATGAGAAGTAGCTGGGTTGATGTAACTAAATCCAGTGTTTCATTGTTACATGGTTGGAGGTGGAGAAGAGGGGGAGTAGGTGGATCGGAGTTGCACTCTATATTTGTCTGAGCCCAGTAGTGACTTTGAAATAGCCGTCAATGGAAAGGCTGAGAGCTTGCACATATAGATGTGTGCTGCAGCTGTGAAATGCCTTTCCCCCTTAACTGCAAGTAATCTGCAAACAATGCAGGGTGTGGGCAGTGATATGTCAACAGACAAAGACCTTTATGGCTATAGTATTGAGTGACCCTCAGTTATGTGGCATGGAGATGATTCCCTAGCCACCTGGCACAAAATGCCTGTCTGTCTATACTAGAAGTAATATTGTTGGAACAAAGAACAACAAATATTCCATGCAAGCAGTGGCCTTGACCCCTAAGCAACTGCAGGAAGAACATGAGAGCCATTGTACATTTAAAACCATTGGCTAACTAACAATAGAAATATGCTTTAGTTCTTTATGCACATTAAACAGCCTACATACAAAGCCACATTCAACAGTATGAATCGAGATAATTCAGGTACTTGCAATATTATTATGCAGCATATGGTTTGCATTTGAGCTATTATTCAGAAAAGACATCTCATTTTAAAACTGCAGGACAGGTGTAATTGTCAGCATTGTAACCTGAGCTGTTACTCTCTGCAAGCAGCACAATGCTTTTGATTGATGAGCATAGCTCTCTGGAATCCCTCATACCAAGAAGGTCTTCTCAGAACACAAACATTAGCATGGTCCAGTGTGAAGCGTGCAACAGTTGAGCTAACAATGTTTGCTAGGAAAGTATGTTATCTATTATAATGTGGCATGAGGTGGCACTATAGACTCAGCTGTGCTAGACTGGAGCCAAGTAATTGTCTACACTTGTCACATGTAGTTGATCGCTTAATTGCAGTCAGTATCTAATGTCAATTGCTTGCCTGTACGCTCTAATTTACTACATTATTTAAACAGAGAACAATCCAGAATATTCATTCTGGATTGTTCATAAATATTCATACAATAAACAAGCGTAACAACACATACTAGCCTGGATGGCTAAGAGTCTTTTTACGCTGTGTAAAAAAGTCAGTGTCCAACTGTCTCACCACTTATATTCAAACATGAATTGCTGCTCTGTTTCAGCAAATCTGCTCTGTTTCATTATTTCATCCTATAGTAAATGTTAACTAAAAACTTTGTAAAAATCAACAATATAATTTCTCAGAGCTCAAAACCATGCATGCATTAATGATTTCTATAATCAGCAACAGAACTTTGTAATGTAAGTCTAATGTTAACTGTAAGGACTATGCCTTGGGAGGACCGCCTGCAGAGGGAGCCCTCGCCCGAATTATAGGAATCTACTTCCTGGTTGAGTTAAGTGGGCGTGGGCTGCCTATATAAACAGGTGGCCTCCTAAGGCTAATTGTGAAGCATTGTTGCACTAGGCCTTGCTAAGTTTTGTGATTCTTTGAAACTTGATGATTCTGAGAAACTTGATGATTCTGAGAAACTTGATGATTCTGAGAAACTTGATGATTCTGAGAAACTTGATGATTCTGAGAAACTTGATGATTCTGATGTTTTTGACCTTTGCTTGAATTTGGACTACTCTCTGGATTACCGCTTTTGGTTTGTTCGTTTGAACTGGAAGACTTTAATGTATTTGACCTTGGTTTTGATTTGTGACTATTTTTTGGATTACCCTTTTTGGTTTTGTTTGCCTGCCCTTTACCCTTCTCAATTAAAGACCTGATTTACTGCATACATGGATTCGTCTTTGCCTACAGCCAGTTTCGTTACATTAACCTTAAAATATATGTACTGTATCTGTTCAGGTCATATCTATAATCTAGATATGACCTGAACATAGAACTGACTATTAGGGAAAGGGAAAGCAAACCATGTTGCGCAACCACTGGGCATAGCCAAAAGTATAAATTAAAATATGTCTACAAATAGATCAGCAACACTTTTACAGTGATAAGAAACAGTGAGGGGACCTACAGAAAGGCATAAAACAAATCTAGAATCAAGTTTTTCCTCTATCCAAGAGGGAAAAACAGTACAATATGAAAAAAGCACACTGGTGTATTTTGGCTGATTTTAATTCAGACTTACTCTCTACCAATGATGAAACTCTTAATGGTATTTGAAAAATTAATTCAGAAATCTACAGAAACAATATCATTTTACAGTGAAATGTGAAATATAGGTGTTTCCTCACTGTTTTTTTAATTTGAAAGCACTTTCACGTTTCACATTTCAGCCACAGTGGTGGCTCAATGGTTAAGGTATCTAGTTATTGGTTATCGGTTGACCGGGAAGACCTGGGTTAAGGCCCCACCACCGGCAAGTGTGCTACCAATTATTAATACTGTAAAAAAAAAAAAACATTAATCTTACATAATAATGAAATATTGAATTTAGTACCACTGCCAAGGATGACCTTGGCTCAAGTTTGCCACTTAACCCTTCCTGCTCCAAAGTTTCTGTACAATAGCTGACCCTGCGCCCTGACCCCAACATACTATGCGAAAAAAGAATTTCCCTCATGGGATCAATAAAGTATATCAAAAGCAAATCAAAATTAGAAAATGGGTCAACCACAACAGCTGAAATATACCACTTTAAAGATTTTAAAGCAACACATTAACCATTATTGAATAAAAATGCTGCATATTTTAAGTTGTTTAAAAATCAGGTAAATGTCAGGTAATTAAAACTACTGTTTCCAGCTGTGGAACCGGCCACTTTTATGCCCTCATCTGTCTAATCTAATGCATCAAAGCGTAAAGATTAGTTTTACTGTATATTGGCTGCATAATAGTTATTTCTCCACCACCTGTCTGAATACATTTATTTTTATTTCAGCATACATTCATGCTTAAAACAAACAAACTGAAAACCGTTCAAAATTATTTACATACAGCAAAGTAGAACATTTTATAGGACTAACCTTACCTGTAGCAGAGCCCAACTAATCAGTTCCAACAGTTCCAAAAGATTTACTTCATTCAGCTGACTGTAAAACCTTTCTCTCTGTGCCGGTAAGTTCCTTACTATACCATCTGACCACCCTTCAGTGCAACTGTACTCTTAAAACCACCTGTCTGTTGAATGATACTTGTCGTCACAGCGACATTAACCTATAATGCAGATGTGAGATTTCCTGTGTGTAAAGACCATAAAGGCTAAATTAACATTTTCAGGTACATAAGAAAAATGATATGGTCAATGTTATAGGATACAGAGGATGTTAACAGTAATGAGTTATGTTATGTTGAATCAGGTCCAAATGCAGTGTAGTATAGAGAACACTTGAGGTGAGAATCATCAAGTCTCTGATTTCATAGACTGTATAACCTATGGAAAGTCCAATGGAATGGAGATGTGACATGATCTTAGCGGGTAAGGAGGGAAGACAAGAAACATCAGAAAATATCAGACACTTTAATGTAAACCATATCTATATATACTTGATGATATCAATCTAAAATCGTCTAGTATTAAGAAAAAGTTCCTATTTTCTATATTTCGAAAGTTCAGTACTAATTTAAGGTTAATGAATAAGAATTGTCAAATGACAAGAGTGTCTGCTAAATGCTGTAACTGTGACTGTATTGCTACCAATTGTGTAGGATTTATTCACCATAACACTATAAAAAAAACATTAATCGTACATAATAATGAAATATTGAATTTAGTACTACTTTACAGTATTTGCAACATTTTTAATGCTGATTTAAGTCACATTTTACTGAAGTATTTTTGACAGGCAATTTTAATTGCCAAGCTCTTATAACCACTAACAAATATACTCTTCATTTGTTAAAGAATATACAGTACATGTAATATCTTAAGGTGAACTCAGCTGAGGGGTGTCTTGTTCAGATTCTTCTTGATGCCTAGGAACCTATTATCACCATCAGTTGAATAGGGCCTTTAAGAGTTGGACACCTGCCTCGTACCTCACAACATATCAATCATGTGCACATTGATAAAGAGAACAGAAAAAATGTTGTTCTCTATGTGAAGACAGTCATCTCTGAAATGCTGTGACAATAAAAGGTGTTTATGGCAAAGATAGTAAAAAATACTTTGAAAAACTGGCAATAATGTCTGGCAATAAAATACTTTATAGACTAGAATTCAAAAGTTGGACTATGAATGTACATGTATATAAATAGATAGATAATGTCTGGTGTTTTGTCTGCATTCCAGTTTATCCCAAATGTGTTCAGTGATGTTAAGATCAAGACTGACACTCAGCACTCAGGTTTGTTCCACTCAAATACTAACACAGCATGTGGTAATGGAGCTTTGTGCTCAAGGTCATTGTCATGCTGGAACAGTAGCAGAGACTCTTAATTTCACTGAAGGAATAATGTAATATTTTAGAAAAGGTGTCAATAATTTTTAATTTATAGGTGTTGACCAGTGGTAACATAAAAATATACCAGCAGTAACTATAACTAGTGTCATCGCCAATCAGGCATTCATATTTTCCTTGTAAGCTCTACTTACGAGTTGACCCTTGTGTGGCTGCGGTTGATCTGTAGCAATCGTAGGACTTGCATGAGAGAGGTGGTGAAATGAAGCAGTATTTCAAATCTGACTTGTGCAGCCTTTGAAGTCTGAACTATTTTTATGACCATGCTGTCATCTTCCGACAACTATGCTGAAACATCAGTTGCAGATTTCTCAAGTGTTTTACTGAGACATATCTAAGTTTTCCACTAGAGGAAGATATACTCAAGGTTCAAAATAAGAGTAGGTACAGAAGCCAAAAAGTGGACAGAATAAGACAAACAGCTTATGAATTCAGGAGTTGCTGTGCATGCCTGTCATAGCTTAATAATGTTACTGTATTGTTGTAGTAAAGTGGATCTAGGCAGGAGGGGGTGTAGTTAACTTTCTCCTAATCTTAGCTAGATTCATGCTTTAAAACGAGGTGGCTGGTGGGTGCAGGGATTGATTGTCCTGTCTGTCATTATTGTTTATGTCCAGCTGCTTGTACAGCTGCAGTGCTGTCATTAGCCCAAATAAGGACCAACTTGGAACAACCTGCTGATTGCAAATGAGTTCTGATTAGTGTTGTATAATGAGTGCTAATGAATGGATATCAATTCAGTGATTCATGCTGGCATGATTAAAAGCTGCTGAAGTCATTTTAAGGGTATCATTCATTTTGGAACCAAAGCAATCCTATCTGATTTACACCAAGGACAGTAAGCTAATAAGACTTGAGGTATAATTGAGGTAAATTAAACTGTGTTAGATGATAGACTAAATAGCGTTTCCTGATGATCCTGACCAAAGGGAACTTTGATGTGGAGTAATTTCCAATAATCAACATAAGGAAGGTGTGAAAAAAGAAATGAGCAGAAATTATTTTGGTTGGCCGTTTTTTCACTTCCATCTGCTTTAGAGTCATGATTTGGGCTCTCAGAAGTGAAATCTGATTTGGCATTCTGCTGTTAAAAGCTCATCGACTTTAAGGTATTTGTGAATTCCACCACAGTATGGTTTTCTGTTTTTCTGGTCTTTCTCATCTGATCTCTCTACAACATGACTGCAGTCCCTTTTCTCACAGTTTTTCATTATTCTTGCTATTCAGTTTAAACTAACAGTTGACAAAATCCAAGTCACAGAAATTCCAGTGATTGATAGCTCAAGCTCTGGACCTGTGAATAGTTTTATGTATGGGCTACTGTCACATGATTGATTGCACAAAATTAAAATCATTGATATGTTCCAGTGCCATGTATGTTTATAAATTTTGAGAATTGTAAATCATTCAATTACATAAATTACACAAAATTGAAGATAGGAGACTAGCTGTGTAGGGAAATGCACATGTCGTAAATATTGGTAGCTATCCTCCCCTTGTGGCTTCACCTGGTATTGCCAATGTTTACAAAGAGAAATGGTAAATCCTCAGATTTGATTTCAGATTGTTGGATTTTAATGACATTAAAAAAAATATATGTTGAATGTTTTGCCAGAAACAACAAAAAACATTTAAAAGAGGAAAACACCCTTTAATAGAAACATTTTAAGGTTTAAAGTTTAACTTTTATTTTTTTGTCTTTACTTGGACTGCCATTGAAATGTACAAACTGTAATGGGAATCATATGGCAGGTCATCATTGTCCTCAGGCAAAAAGTCAGTCTGCTTCATCTCCGTGATTCATATTAGTAAGACAGATGCTAATCCATACGCTCCTTTTCATCAGTGAAAGAGCAGCAGGTTTCTCCTGCTGTGCCTTAGATAGGATTTTCAACAGTCCAGAACCTACACCAACTGTGACAAATCAAACAGAGATATGAGCCAAAACAAAATGTAGTGTATATACCAATGTACCGAGTTATATTGTTCAGTGGGTTACTATCTCTTTTTCATTCCCCCCCTCCTCACACACACACACACACACACACACACACACACACACTATGTTTTGCTTTTTATAGAAATGGAAGTGCTATAAAATGTGAGGGACTTTCAGTTGGATCGATAAGGTTAACTGCATTTTGTGTGGCATGTTTTGTATGTTTACAGTTGAAACACAGGAAAACACACTGAACCCTCATTAAGCCCTTATCTGTTAGAATGAGAACTTGTTACAAATGCAATCAACAGAAAACTCAGCCTCAAGTATCCACTTGACTGCTGAACTTGACTGAAGTTGTAAACACAGGTAAACATCTTATCTATATCATATAAATGTACGTGTGTATATTATATTACAATGCATACATTCATAATGGACACACTTCATCCAGACCAATCAATGAGATTTTGTTTTATTCCAATGTCATGTTATTGCTCAAAAATAAAAAGTAGCAGGCTTTCCCGAGGTCTAGTGTGGGTTCAAAAGAGACACTTTGAAGTCCATGTTGGCAGCTGACTGGTGCTGGCCTGAGATTCCAGGTGCACTTTTCTAGTTTGAATGAAATGCAAATGCTCCACCACTTTCAACTGACTTCCTGTCAGGCTTTTATTCAGCAGATCTAAGGTCTGCAAACATAAGCTATTTCAATAACACGTGTTCACCATATGCTGTTCTGAACAAGTGTACAAACCGCTCTCTAATACTGGCTGTCAAACGAAGAGCCTCAGGCCCTGAGCAATGACCCAAGATGCAGAAAACACTCTTTTAGCATATTATGAAACAGAAAAAAACATTTCTAATAAATCTGAATACTTTTTTAAAAATAATTTTTTTATCTGTATATAAGTAGTGACGTTAGTGGTTAACGTGTTATACCCGGCTTAGAAGGTTGTTAGAGCCATGTTTCTTGATTATTCAGAGGCGACTTTGTGAAGCTGTTCAGACTGTCAAAGCCAGAATCATTCCATGGCCCTTTTCATCTAGTAGCTGTGAAAGATAATGGTACAGAATTTCATTCAGGTACTGGGAATCAATTGCATTATAGGTCAGTAATAGAATTTTATAATCAATATGATAGGAAGCCAATGTTGACTGATTAAAAATTCCCTATGATTCATGTGGGAATATTTTCTAGATCTAGTATAAGGACTCCTGCTGCCTCCTTCTGGACTAACTTCTGGACAAGCAACACTAGCAAGGAAACACAGGCTCCGTCAGAGGCCAATAACAGGTCATTTACCACTTTAACCAGTGCTATGCTCTACACTATATAGCCATTGTTGCAGTCTGGGCGAAATAATATAATTTTTTTTTTTTACAGATAAAACTAATTTTAAGTGAACAAAAATGATAAATATCAAAATGCACAGTTGCTCTATGTTTACAGATAAAAATCTGATCTGTCTGCTTACATTAAATTCATGTTGATTTCCACATAAGAGTGAGGCATGAAACTGATCTCATGGATTCTGACAATAACAAAATCCATGAGCTTGTTTTCTTTCTACATTGGAGGGAAAAATGCTTGAAATAATACATTGATTAAACATAATAATTTGATTGGCTGGTAATTCTGTCACTAATATTAATATTCTAACTAAAGAGTAGTGGCGCTGGCCCAGACCTTTTTAATGTAGGATATTCACATTTAACCTCAACTAAACTTATTAAAATTAAACAAAATAATCAAGGAATTGAGCGGCGCAGTGGCGCAAGGCGCTGAACTGAGCTCCGCCCCTCGCGCAGCGTCAACAGACGAGGCTCCGCCCCCCACACTGCCGCCGCTTTCAAAACATTACGGATATGTTTGGCGTCGTCGTCCTGGCAACTAGGTTACCAATGCGATGACGCATATTTAAGGTCATATTTAAGGTCATGCGCCTGTAAACGCCGGTGTGGGTGATTGGCGATGTACGGCGTGTTTCTATCTCGGTTATTGTGTGATCTTTGGGAATTCAGTTATATGTGTATACTCGTCCGATGTTTCTGCGTCTTCGTGTTTTGTTTGTTTCGTTACGTGTTCACTCCCCTATTCACTGTTTATACTTATCTGCACCCTGCACTCTCACGATTATAAATAAACGTTCACTCTTCACTGCATCATGGATCCGGCTGTCTTCTCTGTGCTCACGGCGTTACATAGTGGTTAGCATGGTTGCATCACAACAAGAATATCACGGATTCAATGCCCAAGCCGAGGGTCTATCTGTGAGGGTCTACTCCTCCGGGTACTTTGGTTTTCTCGCACAGTCCAAAAACATGGTTGATTGGTGATTCTAAATTGCCCATAGGAGTAAATGTGTGTGTGAGCGGTTGTTCGGAATGGTTAGGGTTAGCCTGCCTCCTAGATGCATTTTAATCTAGGATCACATTTCATTCATTCATCTTCTAACCTGCTTATTCCCTAATTCAAGGTCACCGGGGGTTTGCTGCAGTCTATTCCAGCGCACATAGGGCAGAAGGCAAGGGTACATCCTAGATGGGTTACCAGTCCATCGCAGGGCAAGGATCTCATTTTACTTGGCAAAATCAACCCACAAAGAGCACAGTAGAGACAAAAATGTGAAAAAAAAATCTGTTTTTATTGTTTAAAAAACATTCATCATGTTTTGTAACATTACAATTGAACCACTGATGAAACTGATGACAAGTATTTTTCTGGGCTGTTATTTGTGCTGTATATCGGTGGGCCAGAGAACCAACAGATTTAATCAAAAATATGTTAGTGTGTTTAAGACCAAGGTAATCAATTCAAGTAAGAATTCATTCATCCATTAATTTTCTTACCCGCTTATTCCCTAATTCACGGGAGTCTGCTGCACCTATCCCAGCACACATAGGGCGAGAGGCAGGGGTACACCCTGGACGGGTCGCCAGTTTATCTCAGGGCAATACATAGACAAACAACCATTCACACTCATATTCACTCCTATGGACAATTTATAATCACCAATCGACCTAATCTGCATGTTTTTGGACTGTGAGAGAAAACCGGAGTACCCAGAGGACACCCACGCAAACTCGGGGGAAAACATGCAAATTCTCCACAGAAATCCTGGCTCAGGATTCAAACGCACAACTTTCTTGTTGTGAGGCGACCGTGCTAACCACTACGCCACCGCACCACCCCTCAAGTAAGAATTAGTTTTCTTTAATTAAACTATTTCTCACATATATAGGGCAAGAGTCAGGGGTAACACCCTGGGCCCCGAATTAGGGGATAAGTAGGTAAGAACAATGAATGAATGAACTATTCCTTAAACAATCTTTAATTTAGATTAGGCTCTGTTATACTGTTTTAGATTATTAACATGGTGTATTTTTCACATTTTTAAACATTAATATTCTAATAAGAGTTTTCCAACATAAAACCAGCGTCTATAAACTAATGATATTTAAAGCCCGGCTGCGTCTCAAACCGCATGCTAGTTTAGTGGGAGCGTTACTGTGTTTGCTCACTCTGTAGTACTGTACCATGCGGTTTGGGATGTAGACCCGGATCATTCGTTCCACCTGCTTTCGTTCTGCTCGACTGCAAAACGTCAGGCCGCGCGCACTGCGTGGGAATTCCTCAGGATTACCCGACGTGCCCCGCGGGAAAGATGGCGCTGGGAGAGAAGAGATGCGAATAACTTTGGCTCGGATATCAAACACGTACTTGTCGTGAGATCTGGCTGTTTGATCTTGGCTTGTTTTGTTGGCTAGAAGTGAATCATGAACAGCGGACAGGGCGGTTTTACTGCTGCAGCCGGACTCTTATAGACACCAGAGAGATAACGTTTACATGACGGACTGCGACTTCTGAAGGAAGGTAGCAAGTATTAGCAAGCAGGCAGACTAAAGCTGCGGGATAATCGTGCACAAACTTTACAACCGCGACTCGGAATAAACGCTTGTTGAATTTTTTTCGGCAGACTTGGGACGTCTGATTCCCCACAATAATTTCGGAAAAAAAAGGTAAGAACAACGTATGCACACCGGTTTCGTGTGAATCTGGTAGACGGGTTTATTTCTGACAGCCACTGATATGAAGCAGTAAAGTGCCCACAGTACCGACTGATTGCACCACCGCGATGGCTATACAGCTTTACGGAATCCCTGACAATGTAAACAGTCAGTTATTGTCGGCATGATCAGAATAATCAGCAGATTAACAGACCAAACAGATTTCTTTGGAGATCTAAATTGTGAAAATCTCGCTGAAATCCCGCTCTGTTCAGTTGCACTGATTTATAAATCCAGTTTATAACCGTCATAGAACACACCTGCATTAATAATAATAATAATAATAATAATAATAATAATAATAATAAAAATGATAATGATGTAAGCGTAAAGAAGGTACCGAGTTCGAATCCCGGCCCGGGGATCTTTCTGTGCGGAGTTTGCATGTTCTCCCCGCGCTTGTGTGGGTTTCCTCCGGGTACTCCGGTTTCCTCCCACAGTCCAAAAAAAACCATGCAGACTAGGTGGATTGGTGATTGTAAATTGTCCATAGGAGTGAATGTGTGTGTGAATGGTTGTTTCTCTGTGTTGTGCTGAGATGGACTGGCAACCCGTCCATGGTGTACCCCCGCTGGGATTGGTGCCCCGTGACCCCGAACTAAGGAATAAGCGAGTAAGAAGATGAATGAATGAATGTAAGCGTAGCAAAACACGATTTGTATACACCGGAGTTTTGATAATCAGAATCACGTTGATTTTGTTATTGAATTAATTTTTTTTGCATTAATCATGTGTCAGTTGTTGTGTAGTTAATACCTGTTCATCAATAAATTTTATTAAATACCGTTAAAATGGCTTCACTACAACACTTTCATTCAGATTTTCAGATTTTAGTCTTAATTGTCTTTTTATACTACAGAATTTATTCATCATTTTAACTTCATTTACAGAAAATCCATTCATGGCAGATTTTAATCTCTTTAGGAGCCACCATGTTAAGAATAATGTTTCCACGCAGACATGCATATTTTGTGTATTTCTGTGGAAAAAGTTAAATGAAAAAAATTAAATGGTGTAATAATAACCCTGCTTTTTCTGAAATCAAACAGAATATTCATGGATTGGGATTAAGTTGTTGCTAATTGGAAGATCCCGAAATTCCCAGCATTAAAAAAAACTAACAGATATAATGTAAAATAAATATTTCCTAAACATTTAAGAGTGAATGACTGATCACAATTCTCCTGTTCAACAAAGTGGTTTGTAGGTGAAGAAAGAATTTAACATTTTTTTCCGTCCGAATTATTTCCTTGGATAAATGTGGAATGGAGAATATTAATCCAACTTTTAATTAATGCTTATGCTGAATTGCTCATGGTTTACCATATGTTCTGTTTAACTTTAATTCAGTAAGACTTTCAGTCATGTTTTAACAGCACAATGATTAAACAGTAAAGCTGTACACATCTGTCTTGGGAGCTGAAAGATTTGCGATCCTGTGGCACTGCACTAATGGTGTCTGTGATTTGCTGGACATGAGCATGCTTAATGCACAGCTGGCGTGTCTATTTCTGAAGCCAGTAGTGAGGTTCGAATAGGAATAATTCATTTAAGAAATGACCAAGAGTTTGTGAAAGGATTTGTTGAAAGCAGTAAGTAAGTTACTGATGGTGAAAGTTTGGCCGTAGGATGCGGGTATGAGGTAAGTATTATCTCTAGATGGTATCTTGTAGTTTGGATGTTGGTGTGTTAGTGTGAGTTACCACAGTAAAGAACCCAGAAGATTTTTTTTTCTTTTTTGAACAACGTGAGATAAGACGATTATGAATCTGTGTGCCTGACCGTGCACAAGTGTTTTGTTTTTTTGTTATTAAATAACACCACCAGTTCCATGTTCAGTGTAATTAGTGACTCTTCATCTCTAAAAATAAGAAATCTAAACGGTACGTCATTTTTGTAGCTGACAGAAAATCCATCAAGACAAATTTAAATTTAGTGTCAGTGTGTTGTTCAAACCGCATTACAGGTGTGTTTATATGTAAAAATGTTATTTGGGAGATTATCTTCACATGCTCCCGATACCTACTGATATTCATTTATTTTATATTTTAATCTTTGTACATGAGGTTTAAGGCAATTAAATGCATTGACTAGCTAATTGTCAGTAAAAATGCTATTATGAAAGTATTAAATCTAAATGATGTTCTGCATTACACCGCTTCTGTATCCAGCCGAGTTATTGCACACATAGCTGTGGGCTTGCAGTTCCCGACCTGCCTGATGGTAATATTACATCGGTTTGAAAATTCTTTATTCCAGAAATAGTGAACATTTAAGCTGTTTACATTTTGCCAGCTCTGTTTCAGTACACATTTATTAATCTCCATAATTAGTGTGTACGCGGATCATTCAGAGAAACTCTTTTCCAGCCCTGCCTGTCTGGCTTTCTCATGGGGAGGAAAAATAGATTTCAGTGTGCTATGCTAAAAACACATGTGAATTTTCCTCAAATTTAAACATTTTGTGAGTTCTAAAGTTGCTGCATGTGTTACAAAAGATGAGGATAATTATGTTTTATCACCCGGCAGCACAGTGAAGGTCAAGGTTTGATTCCTGGGCAATGGGACTTTCTGTTCTGATTTTGCATGTTCTACTCCTGCCTGCATGCGGGTAATCCAGTTTCCTCCCACAGTCCAAAACGTGTACATTAGGTTGATTGGTGATTCTAAATGTGTGTGGACATTCATCTATGTGTTGGTTAGTAGATGCGGGTTAAAAGATGAATGTAGATTTTATTCTGTTATGTAAGTGGTATTTATTTTATGCCTGTAAAAAGATGTTAATTAAGGATACAACTGTGAAATGTGACATACAGTGATGTGTATTATATTTAAGTTAGTAAAGCTAAAGTTAATCCAAGCTCATATTTCATTCATTATCTTTATCAGGGCCAAAAATAAAAGAACACCATTTAATTAAATAAGGTGAAGTCTTTTTGCGGTGAAGATTTGTTTGTTTCTGATGTATTTATTATGTAATTAATTTTTCCAGAATTACTTATTTGCATTATTATATTGTTACCATGAAATAGAATTTTAATACAATACAATAGAATAGAACAAAGGTGTAAATGAAATAAAGTTTTTTCAAGATTTAGATACAGAAATTAATCAGATGTAAAATCACACAGAACAGACTTTCATTCATTCATCTAACGTACTTATTCCCTAATTGAAGGTCACGGGAGTCTGCTGGAGATTATCCCAGCGCACAAAGGGCGAGAGGCAATTAATCTCTCTTTAAGCTACAAGATGGATTGTTTCTTGTACCTGCATTATTGAAACTTCTTTAAAATGTACGCTTGGCGATGTCAATACTGAAACAATATATTGTGCAGCTGAGTATGTGGTTTGACCATTGCAGTGACCTCTGTTTTTGCTGCTGTGTACGTGGATGATTTTGGTGATGCTGGATGAATCAGATTTTGATGGAAAAATGTTACAGTAGATAAAGGTTTGATTTTATAATCTGGAATTGAATCTATGTGCAAAATTTAGCAGTGGAGCCCTGGCTCCCCTTAGCCTAAGCCCTGCAGCAGCAGCCTCAGTCATGGTGGAATGCTGTTAATGAAGCACCATTTAATTCTTGTGCAAATTAGCGGCTCATTGTCAGCATGTCAGGACCATGTTTTATGTTTGCAGTTATCAGAGGCAGGCAATAGAACCATAGCAATCTGTCTGGCATCAGTACATCTACAGGTTTTTCAGTTTCTCACAATTCACGTATGTGCGTTTAGAACCCAAGTGAACCTCAGGATTTATCTGAGGAGTGACATCAGTGTCTGTGTGTTGATTAGCTTTTTGAAGTTATAATTATTGCAGTTAAAGGTATTGTGTTTGAGATTTGTTTTTTGAACAAGGCCAGTTGTTGCCTAATAATATATTAGCATAGACTGGTACAAATAGGTGGGCAATAAGATGTAATGCAGTTCTCCCCTTAGCCACTGTATTCAAAATGTGAAGCAAATGTATGCATAGACTTGTTGCTGCAGCCTGCACATGTCTGAAACCGGATGAATATTTCTATAACTGCTCAAGTGCAACAATTCAATTCTTAAAACTCTAAGGTAAAGGCAACTTCACTCTTTTAGGTAGTGGAATATTTTCAGCATGCATCCCACAATGTATTAGACTTATAGGAATATATTAGACATAGCTTGAGGCAAACACCGCATTGGGGTTACTTATAGGTGGTAAAAATCGATGCACCAACACATTTGTTTAAAGCATTTGAATCTGCACAGCAAAGGCATACGGAGCACTTGATTAAACATATAATGAGACAAAAAGACAATCCTCACTTGCAGGTTTCTCTACAAGTACACAAGTGACACAACCATTGCATTCTCACTGAGGCTTTGGTATTGAAGAGTCAGTGTTCAAAATTGCATATTGTACTTTCTTATGATTTAGCATGTGAAAAAACAGATTGTAGGTGAATTAATATTTCCAATTCCATGTGTCTGAAAAACACTACTCGAAAAATACCTGAATGACATTTCATTTCTGGATAGATTCTGAAATTTGCAGATAAACTAATCTTCCTTGAGCCCATAAGGGAAGGAGTGTGGGGGGAGAGAGAGTGCGAGACACTGACACTCCACTCCAAAAATGGTAAAGAAATGTAAGGCAGCATTTTCAGGAAAAAATATTGTTCCTTGTGTTTAAATTAAAAATCAAAATTATTGACCTTTTCCAAATGTAAAACATATTTGAGTGTCATGTATTTTTTTTTTATATGTATTACTCTTGTATCTCAGTGTATCTCATCCTTACCCTGATGATGTACTAGAAGCCTGCTGGCAGCCATGTATTCACCAGTTCTTTTAACTTTTTTTCACTTATGTAATTTTCATTTGCAATATTTAGTCACTAACCAACTACAGAGATATTAGCCATTTCAGTTTTTCAGATATATATATGCTGTCTAGTTGTATATTCGGAACCTTGGGGGTGGTGATGTTGCAAGTGCCATCTTGCTATGCCACCATATCTGCTAACACATAGCAGGACATTCATTGACTCATACAGTACGATGCTCTCTGTTCCTGTCTCCTGCTCGCTGTCTTTTACTGTTTCCTCTGAATTTGGAATCTCTCCAGCCAATACATTCCATTTTACTAAAACCGATGAGGATGCTGGATTAAGATATTTTGTGCAGTTAAGTCATAGTCTGTGTTCTGACTATACAGCCGCTCTGGTTGTTAACAGAAAGCCAAGTGTGTTTATTTTTATGCAGACTAACACAGTATTTCACTGCTGTCATGTTACAGCAGCAATCTAGTTAATCTAGATGAACAGAATGGAGTTCCATAAATGTCCTCATTGTCTAGAGCAGTAAACAAGGTTAAACAATGGCAACCTGTAACTGTATTCATCCTTTCTCTTTAAATTGCTCCATTTCCCTTAACCAAAATGTTTCTTCAGCAGTTCTAGTACTGCCTTAAGCTCTTCTGATTCCTGGCACATGTGCAGATTGTCTATTATGCCTGCTTGAGTGCAACTTCTTCTAAAGCACAGTGAATCAAACACACATGGGAGACAAAAAAAGCGCTGCATCAACATTGTTTTGATCTCCCAGGATGTCAACTGGTACTAAGAAGGCTAGGCATTCATGAATCCCTCTAGCTGTCACACCAGCTAACACACCTGCCTTTCATTCTACATCAGCCAACATATGGGGAAGTGTGTGTGTGTGTGTGGGGGGGTGCTTTTTTTTAATGTTTATCATGCTCTGGCATTTTCTGCATGTAACACAGCTCGTGCCATGTCAAACAATGACTGCTTTCTCAGCTGTTACTTCATAACCCACGAACAGTTTGCTGGGAATTTTGTACGTATAAAGTACAAATACACAATGCCTCAAGGTGTGTAAAGTGGAAATGGCAATCCTGTTGATCAATCATCTGATTTTAACGATTTTAACGTGAAGACCATCCTGTATCATTAAGGTTTCCCTCTGAATTTTAGCAATACACAAAAACTGTCAAATAAAACTGGAGCACCATTGTTCACTCTTTCAGCAGTGATTGAGTTTCATTTTTTTTTAGCAGGGAAACATTTTATCATTCTATGTTGACTTGGTTTCAAACCAGAGTCATACATCAATGCCAAAACTTGACCATAATGTATCATTAGACTGTTACTACACGGTCTTCCTCCTTTTACCTTGAGGATGGAAATAAATGAATTTCTGTTCTAGCTTTATCTAAAGATTGACCACTTTGACCTTTATTCGAATTTTGCTAATTTCTTTTAGTCAAGTGGCCATCCTGCTTAATTAATGACTTGTGTTTACATGGTTTGGGCTTTTGTGGTTTAGAGCTGTTTGCTAAAAAGCTTTTAATTTGGCTTTGATATCTTACTCTAGATGCAGTAATATAATAGTCTACCTCAATTCGATATCTGTGTGCTGTACTCTCCAGTGTTGCAATTGATCACAAAACTCATGAAAACATCACTTTTTTTAGTCAAGGATTGGATTCTTTTTCAACCTTTTCTAATGTTTAACATTCCCTGGTCATGTAAGCATGACTGCTTTGTGTAAAAAATAAATAAATAAAGGACAAACAACATCCAGAATGTCTTATACCCACAGATTAAAAAAGTAGCAATTAATCTACAAGGCCAAGAACTAGCCAACACGTGGCTTGTGATTCGTACCAAATGTTCTTTGTTTGAACCGCTAGTACTCTCTGTGGTCTGAGTGATTTTCAGCTGACGGCACATATAACACAAATCCAGCTGACATTCTCAAAACTCAAAATTAATTCCTAGCTTCCAGAAAAATGACACACTCCAAATAAACAATATTTTGTAAACAACATCCCTTACTTCTGACATCAGAGAGTGAGAATCCATGTACAGTTATCCCTCATTTTTCACGGTTAATGGGGAACAGAACCTTCCGCGATAGCTAAAAAACCGCAAAGTAGTATTTGCCCCCAGGAATTTGTGTATGCGGGTACTGTACAAGAATGTTTTAAATATGTAATCCACTCGTAACTCTTATTGGTCGGTGTCACACCGGAAACCAATCACGCGCCTTTATGAAAGCCCGTGGTATGTACAGTAATCTGAGTCAACTCATCTGTTTGGTTGACATGCAGGGATCCTTCTCTCTCTCACGCATCAACATGAAACAACGTTCCTTTCCACAATGTGGCTGCTGCTGACCCGCCAAGCAATGAAGCCACAAAACATGAAGCGCGAAGTACCTTTAAAAGATACTATGATTCAGAAAGGGTGATTATTTCCAAGTGTGCTTTCACATATGAAAAAATAGCTTTGGCATCTGATGTCACATTTTAGGTATAGCAATATAAAGTAAATAAAAAGTGTGTACATAATTGGTATCATCAATATTGGTAGCTCAGGTGATTGCTTAACCTGCTTCTGCTCAGTTGGATACAATAAGATTATTGTAAGAGGGCAATGATGGTCATGGACAATCATATATTATTATATTATATTGTTTATGAAATATGTTTGCAACAGGGTGTAAGGGGTTGCCATAATTGCTAGAAAAGTACAGTAATAGAAAAGGAATTAAAAATATATGCAAATGTTTGTACACATTTCATGATTTTTTCTTCTTCTACATTTTCAACTCCAGCTCCGCCTCCGGTCTTTTTGACAACGCCACAGTCTCTACACCGTCTCTACAACATTGCTGGTCTCACTACAGTCCTATAAACCTTCCCTTTCACTCTTGCAGAAACACATCACTCCTGCGACTCTTCTCCACCCTGCCTGCACTCTTTTCCTCACTTCTCTAACACACTCTCAATTACTTTGCACAGTTGACCCCAAGTACTTAAACTCTTCCACCTTCACTACTTCTTCTTTATACCTCACCACTCCATTGCCTTCTCTCTCATTCACACACATGTACTCCTACTGACTTTCATTCCCCTTCTCTAGAGCGAGTACCTCGACTTCTTCTCAACCTGCTCCCTAGTCTCACCACAAATCACAACATCATCCATAGAGACTCCAGTCTGACCTCATCTGTCAACCTGTCCATCACTAATGCAAACAAGAGAATGCTCAGAGCCGATCCTTGATGCAATCCCACATTCACCTTGAACCTGTTCTACATTTCCTACCTGCACACCTCACTGCTGTCACACTGTCCTTATACATTTCCTGCACCACCTTCACATACTTCTCTGCTACACCTGATTTCCTCATACAATACCACAGCTCCTCTCTCGGAACCCTGTCGTACGCTTTCTCCAGATCCACAAACACACAATGCAACTCCTTCTGGCCTTTCTCTATATTTCTCCATCAACATCCTCAAAGCAAAGATTGCATCTGTAGTACTCTTCCCTGGTAAGAAAGCACACTGTTGCTCACAGATGGGCACCTCTTCCCTCAGCCTGACTTCCACTATTTTTATAACTTCTTGTTGTTACTCATCAACTTTATCCTCCTGTAGCTACTGCACTTCTGCACATCTCCCTTATTCCTAAAAATCGGTACCAGAACATTCCTGAGGCGTCCTCTCATCTTCCAAAATCCTGTTAAACAATTTAGTCAGAAAGTCCACTGCCATCAATCCTAAACATCTCCACGCTTATATGATAATGTCAACTGGGCCAACTGCCTTTCCAATCTTCATCCTCAACACACACTCCTCACTAGCCAACACATTTACATCTGTATCCTTTATTGCTCTAACTTTGCAGTACATCCTTCCCTGTTCTGTCTCTCTGCCTGGCCAACCAGTACAAATCCTTTTCTCCCTCCTTAGTTTTCAACTTCTCATACAGCTCCTCATATGCCTTTTCCTTAGCTTTTGCTACCTTCCTCTTTATCTTATCGCCTTATATTCTTGCCTACTTTTCTCATCTTTCTGCTGATCCCAGTTCTGTTTCGCCAACCTCTTTCTCCTTATACTTTCCTGCACTTCCTCATTTCACCCAGTCACTTTTTCATCCGTTCCCTTTCCATTTGTCACACCCGTACTTCGTAGCTGTCTCCCTTGTCACTTAAGCAGTCGTTGCCCAATCCTTCAATAACTCGCCACCATAGAGGCCCAGTCTGACCTCCTCCCTAAATCTCACACTACAGTCTTCCTTCTTTGGCTTCTAACATCTTATTTTCTTTTTTCTGTTCTCTTCCTCTTCTTCCTAACCTCCAAATTCATTCTACAGACCACCATTCACTGCTGATTAGCTACACTAATCCCCTGCCACCACCTTACAGTCCCCAATCTCTTTCAGGTTATATCACCTGCAAAGATGACAACCATAAACCTAGTCTACCCGTGTGCAACTTCTTCCACTCGTCACCCTATGACGCCATCTCCATCCTTTTAGCGAAATGTACCACCAATTGCCCTTCGACATTCCTTTCCGTAAGTCCATACCTACCCATCACATCCTCATCACCTCTGTTCCCTTCACCAACATGACCATTGAAGTCTGCTCCTATAACACACAACATATCCACCTTTCTATGCTCCATCATGTCATGTAACGCTCTAACGCAACATTTAAAGTACCCACTCTAACTTCCACTTCTCCTTCTTCTGCCATCTCTGTAGACGTCTTTCTCCTCCTTTGGCCAACAGTAGCCCAATTTTCATCGGTACCCTGTCGGCTAACAGTAACTGTAGCGTTCGTTGTTAACCCGAGCCTCGACCGATCGTGTATGATATTCTGATTCATGATCTGCATATTTGATTTGGCTTGATTTTACGCTGGATGCCCTTCCTAACGCAACCTTCGCCGATTATCTCCATGCAACCCTAATGGCTGGATTGTACACATCTGATGATAATGTTAATTGATAATCCAATTTAATATTTAGTCAGTTAAAAATTACTTGACCCCTTGCTGATTTTGTATCTGTGGATAATGCTAATGTGTTTTTTACGGTGAGATACAGTATGATGTTAAAAATATTCATAAAAACACATTTCAGAAAAGTTACTTGATTTTGCTTTTTAATAAGTAAAATATAAGTATTTGGCCTCTTTGCAAATTAACACTTCATACTTGGTGGGAAAACCCACATTTTTTTACTCATCAATTCTTACCTTTATACCTGGGAGCCAGATATCTTATTTATCAAATTTATCAATTGCTTATCTTTAAAATGAAAAACAATTTTTTCTCACTTTTTAGAATAACTCCCACCATAAAAATATACACTAATCATTCCTTTGTCAGTAAGCAAACAAAAAATAAGCAGTCTTTGCTGTTAACATCTACTCTTGTTGTTCCTATGTGCACTAGGGAATTGTCATTCACGAACTTTTTTGTCCATTGATAGCATTCTCTTTAATTCCGTAGCATTCAGTCAGTCGGTACTTCTTTTATGGTGGAGGAAGTGGTGGCTTGGTGGTTTAGGACTGACACCAGAAAGACCGGGTTTGATTCCCAGCGTCACCAGCCACCAGTCTGAGTCCCTGAGCAAGATCCGTAAACCACAATTTCTCAGTTGTAAGCCGCTCTGTAACTGAAACTGTTTATGATGATTCTTAGGTTTGTACGCTGGTATTTTGTCAAATGCATAAAGACTGGAATTTTTAGTGATGAAAGCAGGAATTGGATCCACAATATCTGTCATCATTACTTGTTAGCATTAATTTTGTAGCTCTATTGCAAAATTATAACTGTCAGACATTATATTAATTTGTCTATTTGTACTACATATGGGGGTTCAGTAAAGATTTGAACTTGTGAAGAAATTGAGTGCACACCTGCAGTACAAATATATTTCTTTTATAAACTTCTTTTGAAGCTTTTTAATTGGAACTTTGTGATACAAGTGTGTCTCGGACATGCCAGAAGAAGCTGAGTGGAACTAATCTGTTCTTATTATGAATTCATCATAGCCCAGTGTTGATCCTCTTCGGTACATTTCTGGCAACAGTTGAACATAAATTTAATAACGCTTTGGGAGCTTAACTCTAATCAATCATACAGTGGACAATGCAGTTTCCTTTATCATTTATCAAAATAAGGCACATTTTGACACCCCCCCCATCTCTTTTCTTCCCAAAGAAAGATGTCAAATAGCAAGAATAAAAATATCCTGAGCACAGTAAAGTTTTCTTAGATATAATTATAATGAGTCAACTTGGCAGTCGCGAGGCTTTAACCTCAATCTTGCCTACATCTTTGGCTGAAAGCATTTTAATCACCATTGAGCAGTTTAGCTGGTGAATTATTTGATTAACACCAGTGGTTATGTTTTCCAAATCAAAATACTGCATGTACATGTAAAGACATGTACATGGCTGCCATACAAAGATGTGTTCTATATTGGAAGATCTTAATATCAGAGTGCAATTTACAAATAAACATCGACAACTTTTATGTTTCACAAAAGAAATTCATGATCAGCTCCTGATTCATGCTCTCAGGTCACAGGCTTGTATCCTGACATTCTGTGAGTCCCACCCAGTATGTGTATAAATTACCTGCTGTCTGGACAGGAGGGATGACTTTAATCTCCCCTATGTTAATCTCAATCTGGGTTAACACGATAGGACTTTATCTTTAAGTTGTTTTATCCTGGGTAAAGGATAAGGGAACAGGAGGGGAAATTACCTGATCCAAAAAATATGTAGCTGCTTAATTTTTAAATAAATTATTTGCCAGTTTAAAAATAACTCTGTTTTATTCATGTATATAATATTCACCACACTATCAAGGCAGATTGGACTGTTATGATTCATAAAGACACTTTGATTGAAAGACACAGTTAAATTGTCCTACCTGATCATTATCTCGGTATCTGAAGTCAATATTCCTGGTACTATCATCAATCTTTCCAGATCTATGTTCAGTGGCAAAAGTTCTTGTAAGCAGGTCACTTGTGGTGATGCATTTGATATTCTGGTGTTTATGTGATGGTGCTGAGGAAGAAAGCATGGCAAATATTTGCTTCAACATAAAAACATTAAATAATAATATATGCTCAAAGTATGTATTTGCTTAATTGATCATGCACGTTTGCAATATAATGTTTATATATTGTGCAGCCCTACTAAAATTGTCAGGATAAAAAAAACTCAAAATGCCAAATGTATTTATTTAAATAAATCCAGCGTTTCAACTGTCAAGCCAGCCAAAAAGAATTCTCTAAAAAAAAAAAAATCTACTCATTTACCATTGTCTCACTCACACCAATCATCATGAAGTGCTTCGAGAGGCTTGTCATGAGGCACATATATATACAACAATGCAACATTACGTAAGAAAGAAGACTCACTTAGACCACCATACTTTTGTGAAATATGAAACATTTGAAACTTGTATACTATAGGACTTTATATCAGTAGAAGAATGCTGAGTACGAAGGTGCCGGCAGGAGGAAAAGAGAGACACTAAGGAGGAGGTTTATGGTTATGGTGAGGAAAGACATGTAGGTAGTTGTATAGGAGATTTATAGGACTGGGTAGTGTGGAGAAGAACGATACGCTGTGGCTGTTTATTAAGTCTAATAAATATCTCTTAAAAGATTCTTCAGATTTATGAACTAAACTATTCTTTCGCGAATCAGCATCAGAACCAGTTTATACTCGAACATCCAAAAATCTTGACCATTTGCAGAAAAATGCAAATGTGAGGATCTAGAACCTCATGCCTTAGATGCTGTGAACGCAGATCAGCACAGTGCAACCATTCCAATGACTCAATCGCAGCCTTTGTGTGAGCCCCGCCCAGGCACAGGATGCCGTGTCTGTGGGTGTCCATTGGCTTGATCAGTTCTGTGTAGGAAACACAGAATGTTGCTTTTTTTCAGGAATATTTCCAGGAATGGAAAGAAATTGTAACTCAACGACTTATATACACACTCAATCTGTGCTAGTGCTATTTATATATCAGTCACAATTGACTTATCAATTGAGCTGGCATTGAGTTGGAATTTGAAGAAGGGGAATTTCTCAAATCTGATGCTCCACAATGTTCATTTTTGCTGCTTTATTTTATATAAATATAAATAAATATGATAAATAACATTTGTTCAAAATTAATGAGGATGCCATTATGTCCAAGTTGAGGACACAGACCTAGTGTGTACCAGGCTACAGAATTAAAGAACCTTTTATGAATGTAGCCTTCAGTCAACAAATGTGTCTTGCTCTAGTGTCAAGGGAAAAGCACATCCATGTCCTAATAATATACAAAGTTTTTATAGCATGATGTGTGTGTTCAGTGAGATACAGTCTTACAGTTTATCAGCATACAGAACTTTTATCCTTACTCATACCTACACTAAACTGCTGACATATGCCCTTTTGCCTTTAACTAATTGTCTCGTACTTCATATCTTTCGAGCCAAACTGTTATTAAAAAGATAATGGCTTAGTCATAAAACAGTGCAAGGGTCAGTTTAAGCAAGAATAGAATCGATCACATTAAAATAGAACAAGAATTTGTAAATAAATCTCTGCTTGTGACATACATGTAAAAAAGGCAAAGTATAAAGCTCTGAGACTACTAATGAATGATTTGTACATCCTTTTATTCTTTTAAAGTCTAGAATCGATTCTAAATTTAAATAATATGGCAACAATGCGGGCTGACGCCAATAAAATAAGAACAAAATTAGAATTTACTGAATTCGTTTATTGGACACAGACATGCAACCAAACTATGGTAAGCCCCAATGGAAAAATACATTTACCCACACACGTTCTGACACAGAATTACCAGGTCTAAACTTAATAAACAGTCTATTGTGTTACATAAGCACATTATGACACACATGCACATTCTGGAGAATTCTGGAGAACGCTTCCACCAGGTTCTTGTTTATAGCCAAAGGTTTGTGCCAGCTCTCTGTTGTGGTTAACACAGGGTTAGAGACACACTGTACTGTTATAGGTACAGTGTGTCCTTACAGCATTGTGTTTGTTTATCGTTGTTATAATAATGTTGTCTGTTTCTTTCAGAGCTTCAGTTCATCCCGAATATGAATTATTAATATAAGAACATTTGTAAGGTAGAAATCATCTTTCGTAAGATAATATTGTCTTATGCAAAAGTTTAGGCACCCCATGATTAACAGATTTTGGGGATTTTTAAATTGAAAAGATGTTGAGTTTCTCTTGGAAATGGGAAAAAATGCACAATATTTTCAGCAAACATTGATGTATAGTTATTTCTTGTGCCATAAAATGAACAAACATTATAATGGCATTTTAAAACATTATAATGGCACTGTGCAAAAGTTTACTACAGTAAGTAAGACTTTACTAACTTTAGATTACTATAACATAATCAGTAGTACTTAGTAGTACCTCCTCTGGTAGATATCACAGCTTGCAAATGTTTTTTATAGCCATATAAGTCATTCAATTGTGGTACTAAAAATTTTCTCTTATTCTTCCTTGCAAAATGCTTCTAGTTCTGTAATATTCTTTGATCGTATTGCTTGCACAGCTCTTTTAAGATCTACCCACAATTTGTCAATGATGTTTAAAACAGGGGACTGTGATGGCCATTGCAAAACCTACCGCTTGCGTCTATTGCGTCTTTTCATGAAATGCTGCTCCTTTTTTCTCCAGTTCTATTTTAACTGCTGTTCCATTTTATAATTGTGACATAAGTAATGTTTTCTTTTGCTGACTCTTCCATGAAGATCTTGTCTGTGAAAGCATCCCTGCACAGTGGCATCAGTGCACCACCATTCCTGAGTCTGCTAAATCATCCTGCAGGTTTTTTTGCAGTCAAATGGGGGTTTTAATTTGTCTTTCTGAACAGCATACACACAGTTAACGCCGAGTTTTCTTGGTCTTTCAGGTCTTTTTGCGATCTTCTTGTAGCCTTCTTCTGCATTGTGGGCATCAATAACTTTTATTTTCAGAGTCTTACACAGCTGTTTGGAGGAAACCATGGTTGTTGAATGTCTGCAAGTGTGTGCTCAAGGTTTGAACAGTCAGTGTTTGATCTTTGAAGTTGGCATTTACTAGTAACAGCATCAGACCTATCGAACTGAAAGAACCTTAGATTCTGGAACTCTTAGGATGTTTTTACTTCACAGGGTAGTGTGGAGAAGAGCGATCTGCTAACAGGAATAGCTGAAAGGGAAAAAAAAGACTGTTTTCAATTAAAAATAATCAAAATCTGTTAATCAGTGGGTGCCTAGTCTTTAACGGAAATTCCAACTATATACAAAAAGCATAGAAACTACAAACTACTTAAAATTGAACAAATATACACAGCAGAAGAATTTGAAAAGTGTAGATTAAGAATAATTTCTGGAATTCCATAAACAGAATCAATTCAAATTATATAAAGATTACTACCACCTAGTATCCAGCGTTTAAAGTAAAAACAGAACGCTGGTAATTTTTTAACCACTCTAACAGGACATGCCTGGGCATTTAGAAGCCCCCGTCAATGTTGGTTACTCCCGTTAGGTGTCACAACCCGCCCCTTTTATCCGTACTTGGGACCGGCACCAAGCATGGGCTGACTTGTGCAACCCTATGAGCAATTTAGACTTGCCAATCCGTCGAATTTACATGTTTTTGTTCTGTGGGAGGAAACCAGAGTACCTGGAGGAAACTCATGCAAGCGCAGGACATGCAAACTGCATAAAAATATCCCCGACCCTTGAATTGAAGCCGGGACCTTCTTGTTGTGAGGCTGTTGTGCTAACCGCTACGTCACCGTGCCGCCGTTGGTTATACAAAAATAAAATAAATTAATAAATAAATAAATATAAAGATCAGGTAAATAAAGTTAAAAATCAGCACAATCACATCTTCATTTATCAGTATTAAATCAAAATGTGTTCCAATATAAGTTAATGTCTTATTTTTGTATTTTTTCATTCATTTATACATCGTACCTGCTTTTTCCCTAATTCATGGTCACAGGGGTCTGCTGGTGCCTATCCCAGCTCACAAGTTAAATAAAATGCTTCTTCTGCCTAGCAAAAAGATTGAATAGTAGTAAGTTGTTGTTTTTTTTTTTAGCAAATTATTTCTAATCCAAATCTAGTTTTGTTTAGAAAATGTGACGTTGAGAGTAAAAGTAATTGTTCACCTTTTTCCAGTTCCTAATTTTATGAGCTCATGTTTTTTTTTCTATTTCTTCTTTTGTCTGAATTTTCCTTCCTCTTCCACTTGCTTATGATTAGTGACGAACTGCTTCAGTAACCGCTTATCATCTTACATCTATTTAGATCTTTCTGTGGTGTGTGTTCACTGCCCATGTGACTATGCTGTCTGCTGGTGTGTGAGGAGCTTCAGGGCAAATAGGATTATACACTGCTTAGAAGTGCAACATTTTTGAAGAGACAAGTTGCTCCACAGATTTTCTGTCTATTTTAAGGTAACGTTAGCTTGTCTGTTTTGTAGTGCTGTTGACAAAGCTTGCATTTATTGTGTGCGCAGCACGATTTTCATACATTTTCTTTATTTTATTTAAATATTTTACTTTAAATACTCATGAAATTCCATTCATGAGTATCAGCAATCAGCTGAATTCAGATAATTTGTTAAAGACAAGGTATAAAAGAAAATATTTGGAATAGGCATAAGCTTAGCTTGCATATGATATTAAAACTATTAATAGGTGATACTTCACCATGGGATTGATTGCTTTTTCCAGATCACATTTAAATTTTCCTGAAGAAAATCAGAAATGATAACCATGTGAAACTTTGTTGAAAGGATGTTGGATTATATTATAAGTTGCTAGTAATTACATGATTGTGTATGATTGATTTGTGTCGATTTTCTTCCAATCTTATTGCATGGAATCACATTTGTGCAGCCCCTGTAGCTTTGGTTAATACTTGTTTTATTTTTTAAAAGCATTCACTTTACTATATTATTAGCTCTTAAGATCTTAAGACTCTTAATGCTTTTCATTTAAAGATCATTTAAGCTATTTATTTACATATGTTTATCTTTATTTTTATTTATTTTGATTGCTCTATTGACTTTTTAATAACTTGTATTAATTTTCTATATTTTGCTTTCTGCAAAATTACATATTAAGAACAGGGCCAATGCGTTTTCAGTTAAAATTATATTATAACTTGTTTTTCAACTGTAAATCAGCTATTCATTTCATAGGGAGGTAGTTGATGTTAAATCTTTTTATAAGGAAAGAGTTATACAGACAAAGATGGATAATATTTGCTACAGAATGACCAATGCTTACTGATTGATCAGTATAAATTTGCAATGCTTAATTTTTTATTTATCAGTTGACTGTGCTGCATAGTATGTTAGTGACTGTGATTTGCTAAAGATTCTTATGCAATAATTTGTAGAGTTTCTTGTTACATTGTTTTGGCTTCTGTCACAGAAATTAGCTTTCAAAGACGAGTAATGTTTATTTTTCCGGCAGCAAGTAATATATAAAATAACAACAATAATTGTTGTTTAAAAAAAAATTGCCATTGTTAACTGCTACATGGAGCAAACTCATCACAGGTCTGTCCATAAAACCAATCAATCAAACAAACTATTCTTCCATATCCTTCCGTGTCCTTTCAAGTTATATCCAAGTTCTAGAACAACATATGCTCCCATCCAAGCGTTATCTCTTTCAGGGAAGACCTTGCATTTACCAACATGACAATACTAGACAACATACTGCATCAATTACATCATCATGGCTGCGTAGGAGAAGGATCCCGGTACTGAAATGACCAGCCTGCAGTCCAGATCTTTCACCCATAAAAACATTTGCTGCATCATAGAGAGGAAGATGCAACAAAGAAGACATAAGACAGTTAAACAGTAGAAGCATGTATTAGACAAGAATGGGACAACATTCCTATTCCTAAACTTGAGCAACTTGTCTCCTCAGTCCTCAGACTTTTATAGAAAAAAGAGGGGATTCCACACAGTGGTAAACATGGCCTTGTCCCAACTTTTTTTGAGTTGATGCCATGATATATTTAAAAAAAATTCTCTTAAAATGATACATTTTCACAGTTTAAACATTTGATATGTCATCTATGTTGTATTCTGAACAAAATATTGAAATTTGAAGCTTCCACATCATTGCATTCTGTTTTTGTGTCCTAACTAATCTCTTTTAAATGTGTTGATCAGTGAGAGAGATACAATAAATTCCTCCTTGCAAAATGTATATGCCAAATAAGTGGACGGAGAGGAGATAAACAATTTTGTGCATTCCATCTGCTAAACCGCAGGAAGCCAAACAGTATACAGAATACTGTGTACAGATTAAAGATTAATGTTTTCTATACAGTATGAGAAGAATGGTTAAATTCAGTAATCAGGCGCAATACAGTAATACTTCCACCTCAAGCTAATGTCTTTAGCAGTCTCGCGGGAGGTACTGGAGGTCATACACATGGTCCTTGGTGACTGGCAGAAGGTTGCTTTCTGTGCCATGTTTTTCACTCACCTGTCTTTTGTTTCCGGTCATTAATAGTCTGGGAGTTCACATGCCAGGAGAAGAGGGGCAAATAGGAGAAAGAGGACTGCGAGAGGGTTAGAGTTTCCCTGGTTACCAGAGGGACCTGTGCAATGACTGGAGCTTGAGGTGAACCCTTACTTTGAAAGCATTTTTTTTATAATGTTGAATTCTAATGGTCTTAAAGCAGATATCCTTTTTCTAAAATAATATGGTGCGCTTGCATTTTTTGCATATATATTTTGCATATATATTTTTTGCATATGCATATATAAACTATTTATAATATATAAGAATATAATTTTAAAAAGATTATGTATTTAGACAAAGCTCAGTTTTGTATTATTACTTTTGTGTGTAATTGCCCTGTATATAATGCTTGGTTCAGACACTGCTGAAAAGCCTGAACCTTACATAAATGGAAACATAACATAAACAGGAAATGGATCACAATTCTTTGTAGGCTTTGGCTAAAGCCATGGCTCTTGGTTTTTATCTGTTTCACATTCTTGTCTTGTTATCTGGGTTCAGCTGAGGGAGGATTAAGGAACTGAAGCTTTCTGACCCTGCCAATTGGCTGCAAGTATAATCAGTCTTTTTTCCTACCAGATGTGTGGATATATGAACCCTGGCCTCGTATGTCTTGTTAAATTATTTACTATTGGCAAGGTGAGAGATACCTTTGTCTGCTCAGGTGCCTGTTAATAATTCATTATTAAATCTTTCATTAATTTAGAGTAAACTTTTTTGATCTAATTACTTGTCCCTTCATTCTGAACGATTTCTGTTGTATACAAAGCCAAGCATATAGTAGTCCTTACAACACCTGTATGAATTTAGTAACCGAATCTAGTCTTTGTATCTTTGGCTCACTTCCAGGGACACCAGCAGTCCACTGTTAAACATGGCCAGAGGCCACTAGCCTTCATATCTGTTATTCGGTCACATCTTGTTGAAAAATGTCTTCAGTAGAAAGCATTTAATATTACTCAAAGAATAGCTTTTGAAGTGATTTAATGCAGTATGTGGTCAACTCACAAGGGAGTAAACACTGTATGTGTGGAAAGGCATGATAAAACATGATTGCAAGCTGCATATATCGTATTTTCTGGACTATAGAGCGCAAATGTATATAAGCCGCATCTGCTCTATTTTTGAAAAAAAAAAAAAAGATCTATAAGCCGTAGATATCTATGTTGTACATGTATACCTAAACAGATTCTTTCTAAACAGTGCCTTTTAACACGGCAGAAACGTTAAAACGGAACAGAACCAAGAGAAATTAACCGGTGTTTATTTACCGCTCTCCGTGTCACTGTTATCTTCCGGTGAAGTTCGCTCTGAAGGTGCACCGCTCTCTTTGCGTAGCAAAACCCAGAACCCGTTGGTAATGGTGGATTCTTTCACAGCACTCCTTGCTGTTAGGATCCACAGACCGATATCAGAAACGGATGCTTTTCGCGTACGGACGGTTTTTGTGAAAGACGTCTCACCACTTGTCACTTGTGGTTTCCATGATGAAGGGACGAGGATTTGAAAATAATTACCAGTTAGTAATTTGTCGCTTGTGTTCTATCTGCTAAAGAAAAAGTAGCATAGTCTATTTTTCTTTGCATTGATTTTTCTTAATCTTATTTTTGATTCTAATTCCGGTTAGTGTCCCTAGCGGTGGAAGAAAAATCCACAGAATAGCCGCAACTTTGTTTAAAGCCGCATGGTTCTGCACCTAGGAATAAAGTAGCGGCTTATAGTCCAGAAAATATGGTAATTTATTTGATTCTGACGGAATTTGTAGCTTAGCAAATTTGTCATAGTTTCTGCAATTACAATGTGTGTAGAATTCATCCATTTCAGTCCATGACCATTAGATATTAATAATAGCGTATTGATATGTTTGATAACTTTGAGGTATTATTTAGCAATTTAAGTAGTTGCAAGCCTTTTTAATTATTACCTACGAATTAAAAGAATTAGTACCGTCTGTTGATTGATGTAATACTGAAATACACATCTCTCATGTTTTTGTTTGTGTTTCAGATTGACTAAGTGAGTGAGGACATCTCCAACACCACTTTACTTTTCAGGTATGTGACAAATTAATGGAGTAATTAGAATTTAGGTTTGTGTACAATAATTAAGAAGATAATACTAAATCTATGTGGTAAGCATGCAATATTTACTTGCTTTTGATGAGGCTATTTGAATAGTGCTGAATCTCGCAATGATTTGCTGTTTTGTGGTTTTCTTATAGCATCGTATCTGGTTTTGTCCAGGATCTCAGTTTACTGAGAGGGGATTGAGACATTGCGGGCATTTTCTATAATAAATTTGCCACATTCAATTTACCTTTGAAGGTTATTGGCTCACTCTAGTGCATGGGACGTATGCAAATGAGCAATAAGCACATGCCGCCTTCTAAAGAGTATATAATCTGAGACTGAATAGTACGTGCAACATTCTTGGCGATGACCCCTATGTCTCGTTCCTGGGAACCAAAGTGACGTCTCCTGTTTCAGGGAACCAAAGTAACGTATGTTACTGAAAACTTTCTTGTTTCACTCAATATTGCGTAGCATCCTTTATGGCTGATCTGCAGACCTTTGCAAAAGGAAAATACTGAAACACTTACTGGGGAAGAATATAAGTTCCAAAGAGCTGCACAAGCTGGGCAAAAATAAAAATAAGCATTGAAGTTGAACATCAAGAGGTACAGCTGATAATGCACATTCTCATGTAATAAAAAGGTTCACCTCCCCTTCCCCAAAATAGCTCCAGATCTCCTGGACAGATTCACTCTCCCTGGGGAAATATTTTTCATATATATATTTATTTATTGGGTGACAAAACCCAGACACAAACTCTTGAGCTCATGTAACGTGCTGAACTCTGTGGCACTTGCAAACTTTGAACTTCATCTTCTTGTACTAGTTTCTAGCTCTCGGCATGATGTAGCTACCACGTTTGTCTCTCTCTGGTGTAGAGCACCTGCCAGTTGCTGCTGAGAAGCCCATATGGGCATCACATGACATGACTTGCTTCTGTGTATCCGTGAAATGCTCTATTATTGTACCCACAGCATTGCTAAATGGACTGGAGGGGGAGATTTGGGTTTTTACTCTGTACTGCTCTCTTTAACCATGAGATTTACATCCGTTGCCTTGCATAGCTCTTTGACAGTGCCTGGGGCTCTGTGTCTTTATCCAAAGCCTGTAGAATGGCCTGGGACACCTGGAGCATCGCCATGACATAAGACATGACATAAGAGCTGAAGCTAACTGTTCATTGGCGGCATAGGTCCGCTGGCTTCTCGTTGTCTGAACGATCCTCTTCTGAATCCGCATAATCACCTCTCTCATACGTAGATTCTGACATGAAGCAATCTTGATGACTGTAAGACAGGATGTCTGCTAACTTGGTCTGTGGTATGCCTTAGCCATATGATACGGCAACGTGATTAATTTTCTATCAATGGCCATATTAGGCCCGTGCAAGAAGCACAAAACGCCATTGCCTTCCAGAAAAATTGCCCGCATCGTCTTGTAAAATCTTTAGACTGCAGCTTGCTTATTTGCATACAGACAGCAATTGGCCCAGTCTGGTGCACTGTAGTGAGCCAATAATATTCATTGGAAAAGGCAAATGTGTTAATTGTGGAAGGGAAAATCGCATAGCAGATGCTTAGCAATGTTGAGTGAAGCTTGAAAGGAAACTGAGGTTTTAGAATATTGCATAAGTATTTGTACCTGTTAAATATTGAAACCATAGGTTACAACTTTTTTGCCTATGTTACAATTTGTTCTCGATACTTTCAGATGACAGTCATAAACTATATGGCCAAAAGTATTTGCTCACCTAACTTGACTTCCTAATCCATTCAATATAATGTTGGTCCACCCTTTGCAGCAATAATAGCTTCAACTCTTCTGGGAAAACTGTCCACAACATTTAGGAGTGTGTTTATGGGAATTTTTAATCATTCTTCCAGAAGCACATTTGTGAGGTTACACACTGATATTGGACAAAAAGGCTCTAGGGCTCTCAGTCTCCGCTCTAATTCATCCCAAATGTGTGGGGTTGAGGTCAGGCCAGTCAAGTTCATCCACCATAGACTCTGTCATCCATGTCTTTTTTTTAGACTTTTCTTTCTGCACTGGCGTACAGTCATGTTGGAAGAGGAAGGGCCAGCTCCAAACTGTTCCCACAAAGCATGGAATTGTCCAAAATGTCTTGGTATGCTGAAGCATTCGGAGTTCCCTTCACTGGAACTAAGGGGCCATACCCGGCTCTTGCTCATCAGATTGCCAGACGGAGAAGTGTGATTCGCTGCTCCAAAGAACACACCACTTCTTTAGTGTTTAGTGGTGGGGTGCTTTACACCACTTTACCCGGCGCTTTGCTCCTGAGAGCAGCCCGTTTTTTCACACATTTGTAAAAACATTCTGCATGCCTAGGTGCTTTTATACACCTGTGGCCATGGAAGTGATTGGAACATATTATTCTGATTTTGTGAATGGGTGAGAGAATATTTTTGACAGTATAGTGTATTAACACCAGCTTATTTCTAATGCCTGCAGGTTTCTTCTGTCTAGTCATTTACTATCATGGATAGTAAAGTGATCCTGGTTGTTTCCAGATTTTGAAAGGATGGGTTTAGAGAAGAGGCAAGGGAAACAATACCAGTCTAAGACGACACTAGTGTTAGTCAAAATCTACCAAAGTAGAAACAATAGAAAATGTGATTTTTATTTTCATAACCAGTTGTCTAATGGTCATTGCCATCACTAAAGTCTATTATAATAGAGAAATCTTGTTATATAGAGAGGTTTTTTTTACATAAATTACCATAATTTCTGGATGTTCTTTCCATGTTTTTCTTTGTCCCCTATGTTAGAGACTGATTTTCCCAAGTTATTGACTGTCCGCGAGTGATACAGTCCTATATTATTTGGAAGAATAGGTTTAAACTTCTGTCACTGAACTCATATTTTTTTAATAAATTAATGCTCTACACAGATTTTAATCTAGGATGGTTGGAATAGGGAAAAATGGGAAAAGGTATCTTGTCATTCTATTTCCTATCTTAATTATGTGTAGTTATAAATTAAACTGATGGGTGAAATTTTTCTTACTATTATTTTTCTCTATTTAATAATTGAATTCCTTTGTCTTAACTGCTTTTTAGATGTGCATTAGGTTATTTTTGTGCAATTTATCTGCACCAGAAAGGGTGCCCTTTGGCTTTGGAATCAATTGTTGTTACATGGCTGATCATCAAGAATCCATGCTGTCTAGTTTCCCATTTTAAAGTTAGCATCCACTGCTGAAACCAGATAACATACAGCGGTTTAACATACAGCGGTATTGTTCAAAATACAATTAACTTGTAATTAGTCACTGAATTCATCCTCATTCACAATAAATGAACTCTTTTTATCCACTGTTAGTTGACATTCTCAGAAGCTAGTTGTATTTTTGTGTATATATACACAAAAGCATTAACATAGTGATTATCTAAAATGGCCCTCACTTCCTCAGCGTCTGATGGGTCTGCTTCAGGCAGTTTTACTGGCCAGTGCTGCTGTATGCATCAAAGCCTATTGATTTAAACAGTTTTTGATGGCTACCACTTAGTGAAATGGGAGTAGGGAGTTGGAGAGAAAGAGAACAGGCAGATAAACTGGGTGGTCTTTTTATGAATCATGACTCAAGTATGGTGCTCTTTGATTATTTTACAACATTTTTTGACAGGATTACCAGTCAGTGTTTGGATTGAGACTGAGCTCCTAGAATGACAAGTACAGCCCCTGCCCGTAAGCCTTACCGTAAGGCACCTCCACAGCACCGTGAAACCCGTCAGAACCAGCCTATGTTCCAAGAGGACCTCATTGGAAGCCCCACTGCAACTTGTGACTCTCCGACACAAGTCCAGATTGCTTCCAGCAAGGTAATTTGTCTGCAAGATTATTCTTCTAGCACAAAATTTAGTTTCCCTTACCCAAAGTATTCAGACAATGAAATGGAAGTTTCTAGTCTCTCTAGCTTAGAGCTTATTGTCCTTCCTCCACCACGGATATTCAGCAATGCTGTTGAAGTGACTGTTACTTCCAAAACGAAAAAGGGCTTAAACAGATTGATTAGCTGTAGTGAAGAGCTTCTTTTGAAGTCAGTTGAAGATGATTATTCTATCTTGAAAGAGGCCCAGAAATGTATCAGATGCATTTCCCCAGCCAATTCCAGCAGAAGTGGAGAGCATTTATTTGACTTCAAAGGAGATGCAGAAGCCTTTGGTCCGAAAGAGGTGCAGCACCTTGCCAGATCTGTATTGTCCACAACGGCAACAACCAAGGGTATTCTTAAACAGACACAATACCACGAAGTACATTCAAGCGACAGTTTGCACAAGTCTAAATCAGCAGAGATGTTGAGATGTAGTCATAACCATCAAAAGAGGACCAAAAGCATGTCCTTGGACTGGGAGATGAAACAAAGTGTCCCCACCCAAGAAAATGATATTACCAAATCATTTGTTTTGCCAAAATCAGTACAGCCAGAAGGGAAATGCCAACTTCTAAAGGAAAAGCTTAAGTTTTCACAGTTTTTAGATGAGATAACATGCAGAATTCTTAGCCCTGCTAGCTTGAACTTGCTGGGTTTTAAAAAGCAAACCCAGACCAAGCTGAGTCCTGGTCGGCAAGGTGAACCCAAGACGCTTGAGGAAAAGCAGAAGAGAAACCAACAATGTGACATCCCATATGACAGAGGCTCCAAGAGAGAAAAGACGGGCAGGTACAAAACAAAGTTTATTTCCCTAAACAAGAACTTAAAACCTGAGCCACGTAAATGTCACCTTTACCCAAAAATGGAGGGAACACAACAGTTTGACAATACCTTTATTGGGGTTCCTAGTGATTCCAGGCATAGCAGTGTTTTAGAGTTGGATGGTAGAAATCAAACGCAGATTCAACAACGACCATCTAAGCAGTCAGGCCAGAAGGAGCAAAACACTCTGTCAAAAGACACTGTGAAAAAAACAGGCCTGGTTAAGTGTTCAATTCATATGGAAAATGAAAACTTTCCAGTATCACAAACTCCTTTTTTGGTTTTAACACAAACTAAGGTATGTATATCAAATTTTGTTCCTCTATATTCTTATGTCAAATATCAGCCATTTTCTTTAGATAAAAGTTGATGTATGCCAGATTAGAATTGTCCTAGATTGTTGAAATTATATACTCCCTTATTAAAGGTCAACTATACTGAGGCTTAATACCAGGTTAAGTAAATTATGTAACAAATAGCTTTTTGTTAAGAGATTTGTACACAGGTTGACAAAAAGCAAAATTCTGAATAAAAATGTCAAAACTCAGAATTTTTGAGAAGGTATTTTGTGACGACTAAGCTGCAAAACAGAAATCCTGGATTGGCATATGTTTTGACCATGCCCACGATAGGTAACAACATTCATAGAGTGAGATTTAATGCTGAGTTCCATCCACAATCCAGTGGAAAAGCCTCTGCTTAGAGACCACATGAAAATTTGGCCTGCCATGTTCTGAGATGTTTATGCCATTGTTAATTCTTTTGTACTTTTTAATGTGGTGTCATCAGTTTCCACTTGAGACCTGCAACATTTCAGGTCCAATTCCTAGGCAGAATATGGGTCTCTGCTCATTTTCAAAAAAAAAAAAAAAAAGAAACGTAACCCAATTCCAGCTTTGTTACCAGCCACAAGGGGACTTTTTTTTCTTTTCTTTTTGCTCACCTAATTGTCTATCTCCTTGGAACTGGGTGGATGCTATATTGGCCACATAAATCTTAAAGTGAATGGCTGCAGAATAAGCATTTTTCGATCATTTTATAGAATTGGACAGAGATTAAGTGTGAATTGGAATTGTAAAGTCAGAGCTAGCCTTTGCGTTATATATATGCTTTTATTGGCTGCTACCCTCTTCGTCCAGTAGCACAACATTTAAACCACCTGCTATGTGTGTTGTACTTATGCTTTTCTGAAACATTCCTGGAGCCAAATATAAATATATTAGATGCAGTGGCTATGGTTGTCCAGTGGCTCGATCTGTCTTGCACAGAAAACACAATGTTGACAATTTCAGTTTCAGGAAAACAAGCTCAGATCAGTTTTTTTTACTGTCTGATTGCAACGCAGCTAATATGTGCAAGAGTGAATCTTTTATCCAGCGTTCAAATAAATCCCTCTTGTCACTATTAAAAGGCACTGTGTCTTTAATGTGGTAAGGGATTATGTTGTTGGTTAACTCCTGGTGTGTTGCATTTGCTCTTAAGTAATTAATTAATTGCATCTTCTATTATTCACTTTTCAGCCTTTTGGGAATAACTAATTAATCTTAAAGTTTCACATTGTGATTATTGATTTATATTTATTGTACCTGTACCATGTATCAGGTCAATGCTTGTTTTTATTTCCCCTAAAATGTAACGTAATGTAAATGTAATGTTTGTTTTGCAGGAGTCTGTCTCAGATGCTGAAAAAATCAAGTAAGTATGTTTTTTTTTAAATTGTTACTCTTTTTGCTGTATGAGTTCTATTAATTATTTGTGTAGTATAAATACACTATCATAAATGGCACATTTACTGTTACTTTCATAAGTAGCCTAAAATAATAAAATAATCACATGTAATGTAAAAAGGTACAAAACATCAAAAGTACCGTATTTTCTGGACTATAAGCCGCTACTTTATTTTGAACCATGCGGATTATACAAAGGTGCAGCTATTCTGAGGATTTTTCTTGCACTGCTAGGGGCGCTCTAACCGGAATTAGAATCAAAAATAGCAGACAAAAAGTCAATGCAAAGAAAAATAGACTACGCTTTTTTTTTTTTTTCTTTAGCAGATAGAACACGCACGACAAATTACTAACTGGTAATTATTTTTAAATCATCATGGAAACCACACGAAGAAATTACAAGTGGTGAGAAGTCTTTCACAAAACCGTCCGCATGCGAAAAGCATCCTTTTCTGATATGTCAGTGGATCCTAACAGCGGGGAGTGCTGGGAAAGACTCCACCATCACCATGGGTTCCGGGTTGGGAGAGCGGCGGACCTTCAGAGCGAACTTCACCGGAGGATGACTGTGACATGGAGAGCGAGACTGATTGAGACAGATGTGACAAAGTACTTATGAGACTGTTTAACTCCGACACTGAAGACTTCATGGGTTTCAGCAAAGATGGTTAAAGTGAATCGGTAAATAAATAGCGGTTATTTTCTCTTGGTTCCGTTTTAATCAGAAAAGTTGCTGCCTTGTTAAAAAGGAACGTTCAAAAGAATCTGTTCAGGTACATACATGTACAAAATCCTTCTGTACATGCTTATAGCCCGGTACGGCTTGTATCTCATTTTTTTTTAAATTTTCTTATAGTAAGAATAGAGCGTATGCGGCTTATATACAGGTGCGCTCTGTAATCCAGAAAATATGGTATTTTCAATACACAGCTAACAAAGTATCAAATAATCAAATTACAGTCCATATACATTTTTGCTTCTAACTCTGCATTCTATTTCATCCATGTCAGATCAGTTGCCAATATATTGTTTTTGTATTCGTTTTCCCCTTTTTTAGTTAATTGTTTGACTGATAATATTTTGTGTTTATAGCGTGTTGGGCCTTTAATTCCAAAGGTATTACGGTTTTATTATTTATTGGTATAACTTCTGAGACAGCAAGATGAAGACCAAGTTGACATGTTGCATAAATTGGAAATGTGTGGTTCCTTACAGTGAGAAACGTTTGAGTTTGTGCATTTGTACACTGACAAAAGTTATTAGCCTGACTAAAAATTATTTTACTGGTAGCTTTTATTCTTACAATGGGAAGCAGAATAACAACTATGCTTTTTTTTTTAAAGTTGATTTGCATTTTAAAGAGTGAAACAAATAATTTGACCCTTTTTCAAAACAAGATGTAGTAATTGGTTGCAAAATCCCAATCACAGAGGTCAAGTGTTTTTTGTAGATGACCACCAGGTTTGTAATGACCACCAGGTAAGTCATTGAGGTTTCAAAGCTGACATTTAGCTTAACTTAAACTTTCACTCCATGACCTCAATGTGCTTCCTTTTGAGCCACTTCTTTGTTGCCTTGAATGTTTATTATTATGTTGAAATACCTATTCATGACCCATTCTCAATGTCTTGGCTCAACCAAGACTTTAAGAGACCCCTTCAAGAGAGTGCTTCTATTCTCAGCTCATTACCTGCATAAAATACACTTAGGAGCCTGATTCATAGAGAATCAAATAATTTTCTATTATTCATCTGATAAATTCTAGTTTATATGAGAATATTGTTATTCTCTTACTTACTGATTAAACCTGATCATTTGTTTCAATGAGAAAATTAGAAGTGTATAAAATACTTTTCCCTTGTAAGTACTGTACATTTAATGCCAAGCTTGATCACTGGCGTTTTACATCGGTGTGCCAGGAGAGGCTGGTGTGCAAAGCAGCTAAAGTCATGTTGACATTTTATATTTTTTAAATCAACCTCAATCATTAAAAAATATCACATCACATTTTCCAACCGCTTATCCGGAACCGGGTCGCGGGGGCAGCAGTCCAAGCAGGGATGCCCAGACTTC
>JAOTRA010000032.1:3278391-3296379 GCA_026260255.1 Pseudolaguvia tuberculata
GTGTGTGTGTGTGTGTGTGTGTGTGTGTGTGTGTGTGTGTGTGTGTGTGTGTGTGTGTGTGTGTGTGTGTGTGCCACAGACTACAGAACAGCTACACAGCTTCACAGAGATCTAATCAGGATTTGGAAGAGAAGCTTCATGCCCTGGTAATTATTTTTGTCTTTTCCTTTATAAATACATTTTAGTAAGATTGTCTTTTATTTCCTGCTTTTTGAAGTCACTAACAGGCTAGAGTTCATCTTGCTACATGGCACAGGGATTAGATCAGGCTTTAAAACATTGTCAGACTTGTTGAATAAACATGTAGTTTATTTTTATACAGTGCTACTTAGTGTGTATGTCCAGCAAATATTTTGCTCTTCTGTCAGCAAAAATTGATCATGCTCCCTATGTTTTACAAGACTTGACCTGCTAAATGATGAACAGTATTACAGAATCATTTTTCCTCAGCAATTTTTGGTATCTAAAGTATTGGCTCTTTCTAATAATATTTATAACTGTTTATTACTTCACCCCTTATTATTGTTCTGTTTGTGATGTACGACCTAAGTGAACAGATGCATGGCTTATTGTTAATGGCAGCCTTACATGACATGTTTTGCCTTAGGTATCTGTTTCAATGTTATGCATAACATCCATATCTAAGATTTCAGTTAAATACATATAAGTACAGATTATCTGCTTATTTATCTCTCCCATAAAATTTAAATATGGCTACCAGTTTTCAGTTACTTATTTAGGAAAGTTTTAGTCAACCAAAATAATAGCTTTAAAAGAGCAGCTCCAAAAAAGCAGTTGCTGCAACAGATATCTGAAACGACTAGTGTCTTTCAAATCTTAAATCTTACAAAATCCCAAGTTTTAAGACTACTAATTGCTTTTTTTTTATTACTGATGAATGCCGTGCTACACTGTATGGTTCAGATAGATCAAGAGCAAGTAAAAATGTTTCCTGCATGTCTGCAAAGAGATATGGATGTACCCATGTTTCCTGCATTAAGGAAAATTTAACAAATATGCCAAGAAAAATCTGTGAATTTTTATGTCCTATGATGCAAAGAACACCTCAGTCCTGTCTGCTAATTTACACACTCAAAAATGAAACAAGGTCATAAACATCACATCATAAATTGATCACTGAGGTTGGGTGCCAGTATGTCAAGACTGCAGCTCTAGGAGCCAATAGGGACTTCTTCAAATGAAATCCTTGCCGAAAATTGTATTACCGTGCATGTATAATGGATGAGAAAGGGGGTTTTGTGATATCAAAGAAGGGCTATAAATTATACATTATAAATTCAGGTATTTAAATTTTTCATTAAAATCCTTAGGGACGATTGTCACAGCCTTTCTCTTCTCAGTGTAATTCAGTTGCTAATTTTACTATCCCACATATTTGAAGTGAATGATTTTTTTTTTAAGCAGAAACTCAGATTAATGTTAAAATACATAATCAATTTATATACTTTCACAAATGAAATGTGCCAGTTTTTAGAATAAACAAGTGGTATTCTGTTTTTTTTTAAATAATAAATGTTACAAAATGAAATACATTTAAAATAATATTAGATGGTTAATAGTTGTTGTTATGTGGCAAATTACAATATTTTTACAATGTAAATTAATGCGATGCTTGCCAATGTGCATTTTGTATTGTTTATTTCAATCATTCTGATATAATCTTTTCTGACTACATTGACATTTTAATTCACTTATAGAATATTACTTTTCTTTGTGTACCATCTGTTTACTACCTCTTTATTCCATCTGTTACTCTTCTATACTCATGCTGCCATGACTTGGATCTCTTTCTACCACAACCATCCCCATCAGGCTTCTATCAATCAGACTTGGGTTCATGCAGTTGTGTGATCATTCATTCTTTTCTATCCTTCAAAGTGCATTAGTGTAGATGTCATTCTCCAATCTTGAATGTCTCACCCTTCTGTTCTCCCTCTGCATGGTATTGCTTTAACGTCAGAGGCATGACTTTGGAGTTCAAGTATGCAGTGCAGTGGCTGAAAAGCGCTTCCTGTCAAAAATCACTCTTTGCTGTATTATGTGAGATTATGACAATGTTGAACATCCACAATTGCTTTCTAGGTAACATTGGTACAAAATATAAATGCATGTCTGCTGTGTTGAATGAGACCCTCTTCAAACAAGGCACCAACAAAATTTGGGCTTGGTTCATTGATTTTCATTGAATAAATAAATAAATAATGCCTATCTTCTCTTGTCTTCCCACAAATCCTTGCCCTGAACACATTAAATGTAAAAGGACTTTGTAACTAAATTACAGGATTCCTTTATATTCACTGTAAAATAGCCCTGTGACTCACACACCAGTATTTAGAAAGTCCTGTCCAGTCATCTGATCACACAGGCATTTCAATTACAGTATACAGAACAGACCTGCTTAGCCTGTGATATTTTATGTTGCACTCAATTCAATGTGGGTCGGTCAGCTTTTTTAATGTGCTGTTGGCCTATAATGCAGACGTCTGCTTATACAGTGGGGCAAAAAAAGGATTTAGTTAGCCACTAATTGTGCAAGCTGTCACATTTAAAAAGATGAGAGAGGCCTGTAATTTTCATCATAGGTATACCTCAACTATGAGAAGCAAAATGAAGAAAAAAATCTAAACAATCAGAGCGTCTGATTTTTAAAGAATTTATTTGCAAATTGTAGTAGAAAATAAGTATTTGGTCAATAACAAAAGTTCATCTGTTATATACCCTTTGTTGGCAGTGACGGAGGTCAGACGTTTTCTGTAATTCTTCACTATAAGGTTTTCACACATTGTTGCTGATATTTTGGCCGATTCCTCCATGCAAATCTCCTCCAGAGCAGTGATGATTTGGGGGGTCGCTGGGCAACACAGACTTTCAACTATCTCCATAGATTTTCTTTGAGGTTGAGATCTGGAGACCAGCTAGGCCACTCCAGGACCTTGAAATGCTTCTTACAAAGCCACTCCTTTGTTACCTGGGTGGTGTGTTTGGGATCATTTTCATGCTAAAAGACCCAGCCACGTTTCATTTTCAATGCTCTCACTGATTGAAGGAATTTTTAACTTAAAATCTGACTATACATGACCCCATTCATTCTTTCCTTTACATAGATCAGTTGTTCTGGTCCCTTTGCAGAAAAACAGTTCCAAAGCATGATGTTTCCTCCCCATGCTTCACAATAGGTGGGGTTTTTTTGGATGCAACTCTGCTTTCTTTCTCCTCCAAACACTACAAGTAGAGTTTTTATCAAAAGATTTTAAGTTTGGTTTCATCTGACCATATAGCATTCTCCTAATCCTTTTCGGTATCATCCAAATGCTCTCTAGCGAACTTCACATGGGCCTGGACAAGCAGGGGTAAACGTTTAGCACTGCAGGATTTGAGTCTGGTGGCGTAGTGTGTTACTTTGGTCCCAGCTCTCTGCAGATAATTCACTAGCCCAACCGTGTGGTTCGGATATTTTTGCTCATTGTTTTTGTGATCATTTTGACCCCACAGGGAAAGATCTTGCATGAAGCCCAAGATCAAGACAGATCTGGGTCTGGTCTTCCCAGCCTGTTGCATGTCTACAATTTTGTTTGTGGTGTCCTTTGACAGCTCTCTGGTTTCGGCCATAGTGGAGTTTGGAGTGTCACTGTTTGAGGTTGTGGACAAGTCACTTTTATACTTACTTGTTCAAACAGGTGTCATTAATACAGGTAACGAGTGGAGGACAGAGTAGCCTCTTATAGAAGTTATAGCTATAGTTAAAAGCCAGAGATCTTGTTGGTTTGAAGGTGACCAAATACTTCCATAATTTGCAAATAAATTCATTCTGAAAATTACAGGCGCCTCTCATCTTTTTAAGTAAGAGAACTTGCACAGTTGACTGATTTAAGTTCTTTTTTGCCCCACTGTATACAGACCAAATCAGTTAAATCTTATGTTGCTGGACACATACAAGCTCATCAGAAAGTATCAAATGGCAGGGGCATTTTCTTTTTTTGCTGTTTGTTGAAGACTTTTAAATTTGAAATCAATGCATACTCTGAGACGATAGATTTAGATGTTAAATGTAATTTTGAATGTGCTGTAAAAAAAAGATTACTGGTGCATTAATAACTAACAATAGAAAATGTCAGCTGAAAATAACCAACAGCAGTTGATGATGAGCATTGTGTAAGCTGTAATACCAAAATAAGTCAGTTACATCATCAACAACCTCCACAGTTACATGGGTAAAGGTATCACAATCCACAATTATCAGCCGTAGGAATCAAAAGGATAAATTAGAATTTGCAAATCTATATAAATACATAATACGCAAATACTGGAACAAAGTATTTTTTTATTTTTATTTTTTAAACAAAAGTCTAGAGGAAAATAGGACTTTTATTTTCCTAGGCACACAACATTGGTTATGCACTTTTCTGCATAATAGTAAGTAAATTTATGCCCTGTTGTAAATGTTAGTTAAATCCACAGGTCCCATCAGAGATCAAATTCTTAGACAATCTTAACCCATCGAGCATTTTATTAGAAATGCATGGAAAGTTTAACATTTATGCAATTTTCTTAAAGATGTATCTTGTAGCCTTAAATATAGCATGAATGTTGAGTGAAACGCTTTACAGTACAAAAGAATGCCCTTAACTAAGTGTTTTGTCATGACTGGACAAACCCTGGTAGAAAGAGTGGGCAGGACTTCCAGACTGAGTGTCACAGCCACAACTAACATTAAAGAGTCGAGCTGGTTTGGGTATTTCTTTGACTGGTGATATCCTCTGATTTTTAATTGCAACACCCTGGAACTGATCACCCCAGAGTTTGCTCAGAAGGCCAGACTAGTTTGAACATGGACTAATTTGGCATAGACTTATTTGAGGATTGTTGCTGACCTTGGTAATCTTCACATGGCCACAATTTACTTAGTTTATAATGGTTACATTCAGCATTATAAAGTCCTATTCATTGTCCTTTTATTTATAGAGCACTTTTTAACAATAGAGATTGCGTAAAGCAGCGTTATCAAATCTAATTTTCTCATAAATAAATAAGACAAATTCAGTCTGCTTTAGTACTATTTAACCACAACACCTTTTGTGAAGTGGTAGCAGAAGATTTACAGAAAGAAAGTGTATTTGATCAATTGCAGCATAGATCTGATCGGCAATGGAACATGTTCAGCTTTTTTTGGAATCTAAGAAGTAAAAAATTAAGCTGTTTTTTGTTTTTGAAATTTAGACCCTTACTGAAGTGCTTACTTATTGTTTATTATTCTATTTTAAAACCTTCTGAAGACTAATTGCCATAGCTGTTTGGATGATATTGTCATTACTCTGACGTGTCAAAGCAGTTTCTAATAATAATGAACAATTCATCTGTTGTTGTTTTTTTATACTGTCGCATAAAAGCATGATTTCTCGCATGCAATGGACTGGTTATCGACAGTAATTTGCTCTAATATGCGAGTTGATCTCTTTAGTCACAAATACAATGTGCTTAAGCCAATAACACACAGGCGATTTAAATTTCTTGTTTCTTTGTTAAACATGAAAGATAAATATGATGAATAAGAATTTATTTAAACCCTTAGAGATAGTAGTAGTCAAAATCGTCCTCCACTTAACTGTAATAAAGTTTAGATTGGGTCTGGCTCAGACATGCACAATGTTACATTTACTGCATTTAGCAGAGCAACTTATTTCTTCTGAGATGGACTGGCGATCCGTCCAGGGTGTATCCCCGTCTCTTGCCCTATGTGAGCTGGGGTAGGCATCAGCAGACCCCGTGACCCCGAATTAGGGAATAAGCGGGTAAGAAGATGAATGAATGAACTTATCTCATCATTTTTTTATCATGTGAGCCTTGCCTAAGGGCTCACAGTAGTTCCTTGGCAGAGCTGGGCTCGAACCCTGGTCTTTCCGGTATCAGTCCATTGCCTTAAGCACCAAGCTACCACTCTCCCTGAATTCCAATGTTCAGGAGGAATATTTGAGAGACGTGACTAGGATTTCTCTTGCCCCAGCAGCTCTATAGATTTAAAGTGTTGGCTATGCCTTGGCCACATCAAAAGACATTTTCTTTTGAGGTTAGTTAGGTCGTGAATTCAACAACCACCCTGTAATGCACCTGTAGGATATAATGGTTATCTTAAGAATTCATATTCTTCTTGATGATGGCAGTTGTCCTAAGCACTGAGGCAAAGGATCCTTGCCCAGACCATGATGTTGTCCTAACCATATTTCTCTGACTTGTTGATGTTGCAGACTTTTTGTGCCATACAAAGCATCCAATAATTGGATCAGTGAACTCATTTATTTCTGCTAGAGTCCGCCAGTCCATTGCAGGGCCACATATAGACGATTAACCACACACACACAAACAAAATTAAATGGCAATTTAATATCATCAGTCAGCCTAATGTACATATTTTTGGAATGTGGGAGGAAACCGGAGTACTCAAAGAAAACTCAAATGAGAGCAGGGAGAACATGAACACACAAAGACCGCTGGGACATTCTTGCTGTGAGGCAACCATTATACCACCACGCTGCCATCTATCGACAAAGTAGCTTTTTCTAATTAAGTTGACAGTACATGGGTTTATTTACCTTTTCTCCAACATTTATTTAGCGTATTTAAGAAAGATGATGCTCAGATCCCATTTCTGTAGGCAAAATACTACAGAGAACCAGTTTATTCCATTAGGGGTAATGATCAACTTTTTTGCCACTGTAAGTTTGACAATAAATCAATTTGCATGTTATTTTTAATTTGTATTTTTTGTTCGAAAACTTAAGAATGAATTTTTCTTATAGATCCATCTTGAAATCTGATTCGGTTAGATCTAAACTTAAGAGGCTTAAATGTTTTTGAAGAATCGATAAAGGAATGTCTGCACTAGACGCAGGTTTGCCGGATCCATTCAGAGTATTGCTTAGAAAGCTGTTTGTAATTTTGGCTCACTCTATTGTTCTCAGCTCCGGAAAGTGGAAAGAGACAAGAAAACAATGGATCAAGAGACAGTGGAGCTCACCAACAAGCTTGTGGATGCCAAGAACACGATTGATAAGCTGGAGGAACTGAATGTACGTATGTGTGCGTGCGTGTGTGTGCGCGTGTATGCGCGTGCGGTCTGTTTGGTTTGGTATCAAATTTGGTTTGATAGACTTTTAAAGATACAAAGTAGAAGCGTACATTAAGCCATGTGCTTCTTATTCATTACAGTTACAGCATTGGGAAGATGGCATTAAATGAACCGGATGCCAATTTATCCACAAATTGATAAAATTCTATTACATACTTTTATTAAATTCTCCGTGTGTAATTTTACCTCGTCAAAAACGGCTCTTTACAGTGACCTGTTTAAATGCTAACGGGTTTTTCCACTGCTTTATTATAATGTTATCTTTGTAGTAAACCCATAACACATTTTTCATCCATAGTACATTACAGTACAGTTACCATTTGTTTGTCTAAGGTTGCCATCATTTTCAAAATTGACTTCTGAATACATTTTACTTTAATAGATTTTAGTGGTACTGCATTTGTACTATTTTTTACATTACTTTTTATTTCAGGAACGCTATCGACAGGACTGTAACTTGGCTGTGCAGCTATTAAAGTGCAACAAGTCCCATTTTAGGAACCACAAGTTTGCAGATGTAAGTGTTGCAAATAAATCTTCACATTTTCTTATATGACTCTGTAGTATTTCTTTATGGGTGGCAGTGAATTCTAGAATTCTAGTCATATTCTTGAGCTAAGTGGTTATACCGGGTGTAAGTGTTACACTATTGCATTGACAATCTAACTAATCGTAGAATCAGGAGTCATGCTAAGAAGTGACGCCTTGAATAGACTAATGCTGTTTGCCCTTTCATTCTGTCCTTTTGGGGTGCACCTGATAATCATGAACTAACTAACCTTTTTTTCTTTTCTTTTGCTCCCTGAATAAAAAACCCCCACCAATTAACATCATCCAATCCTGGCAGCAATGCAAAATAAATGTCCTAGTTTTTCTATATTTTAATGTTGGTTTTTTTTGTTACTTTGTTGTATGGTAACGTTATTGGGTATTTTTAAATAAAGGAATCTATGAAATTGCCTCAATGTATGAATTATACTTAATCAAAGATCAAATTCTAATGAATTCTCTCAAAATTCTACATGCATTTAATTATAAAGGGTGCGTATATATTTAAGTATTACATTAAAGCATTAAGAGTTTATGATATTTGGTTGTGAATTTGTCTTTTGCTGACTTGCTTTCTAGTTGCCATATGAACTGCAGGAGATGGTAAATAAGCACATGAGCAATCTGCCTGACAAAACTCAAAACACTCAAGGAGCTCATTGCCAGGACCCAGACACACTAAGCCTAACACCAGCTGATGTGGTACCTACCTCCGTTATTGCCCGGGTACTTGAGAAGCCTGAACCACTTGTTCTCAACTCTGCTCAGTCCAGTAGCAGTGGCCGACCAGTGGCTGAGGATGTGTTTGTCCATGTGGATATGACTGGATCCCAAAATGAAAATGCTGGCCGACAGAGTGGAGGTCTTGGACAGACTAAGCTTAGTGCCTTTACTGGAGCTGAGCAGTCTCATCTTAATGGTATGGTCTCTAGTCTAGAGGGCCAGTCAGCTGACAGTGTGGCATCACCGTCCTTTGAAAAGTTAAACCCCTACCCTACACCACCTCCCCCACATCCACTCTACCCTGGACGCAAAGTAATAGAGTTTTCCTCCGACGATAAGGTAAAGATTCCCAAGAACAGCCCATTGCCTAACTGCACTTATGCCACACGCCAGGCCATATCCCTCAGCCTGGTACAGACCGAAGAGGAAGCTGGAGAACGGCAGCGTACTGTCCCCAACAGCCCTGCAGTGTCTGATGGAGGTTGGCGTTCTGGAAACTCTTCGTCATCTGGTGGAGGGCATGCATCACACCCTCAAACACCTCAGCAGAGTGATTTCACTGACCCATTGTCTGGCCATTCAAGTCCCTTCAGCAGCCCACCACAGCCACCGAGTGCCTTTGCCAGCTCAGGTAGCTCTGAGGAAGACTTGCTTACAAACTGGCAGCGAATGTTTGTAGAGAAGATTGCACCATCTTCAGAGAGCACCCTAATTAACCGTACCTCCTTTAGCAGCGAGACGGTAAAAGAACTAAATAAGAGTCACAGCAGTAAGTCTGGTAAAGGAGCTTCAGACCGAGGTATCCTGCGTGGAGCTTACTCTGATGGAGAAGAGGTCTCTTCTACGCAAAGTTGGACAGCCAGTAGAGAGTCCAGCCTGGATACCGATACTAGCAGCATTGCAGATTTACGCACAAAAAGGGATGATTATTGTGCTTCCTTTTCACAAGAGGAAAGTGAGCAATTGCTCATGGCTCTTGACAATGACGATGGTGCTAGCGGTGACACAATGGTCATGGTGGAGTCCACCGCCGCCTCTGCTGAACAGCAGGAGTTTGCTGAAGACTATGTGTCTGTAGGAAGTGCTGCCGAAGAGAGAGACATTCTTCCACAGGAATTTCCTATCATCAGCCCCAGGGTTCTTGCTGGTTTGGAGGATTACACTGAAAACCCTCCCGCTCCCCGCCACCAAAGTAGCCTAACCCGACTGCAGAAGAGCCCCAAAAGAATGGGGGTTCATCATCTGCACAGGAAGGATAGTCTTACTAGGGCTCAAGAGCACGGAAACCTGCTTGACTGAGAGAATGGCTTTTTGCTTATTTCACCTACAGTGCTCTTCTGGTTGTTGGACCATGTGTCTTAACAGGCCTCAAGGAAAAGCAAGAATCACATTGATTATAAATCTGATAATACCTAGGCTGCTTTTATAGGTTATTATTGGAACACTGGAGCCCCTTTTCAAGCTCACTTGGCTGTGGGAATTATAGTACAGCTTGAGTTGGCCAACATACCTTTAAAGAAGTCTGTACTTAAGTCATCCTTTAAAAATGTCTTCAATCTTCAAACTGTGGTGTAAATTATGTGAAGAATACAGGATATAGCCATAAAGACACCTGTGTATTTGCCCATTGTATAGTATTGGAGGACATCCTCATGAAATAACTCACATTTTTGATGGTAAGGTAATGGAATACCATGCAAGTTATTTTCAGATATCTTTTGTTTTGTTGGAGGATCTTTTTTTTTTTTTTTTTTTTTTTTTTTTTTTTTTAAGTTTTTTTTTTTTTAAGTTTTTTTTTTTGTTAGAATTTAAGTGACTGCTATCTGTCTCTGAAGATTAAAGAATGATATGTTGCCCTAGATTGAGATCCAGATACTGATGTATTGTTTGGATTATGCAGTTTTCATAGGTGCAAGATTTTTCATGAATTTAAACCTTTCAGTGCCTAATCCTTGTTAATGACTAATGTTTTCCCATCACCCTTTAAAAAGTATTGCTCCTTCCGTTACATTTCAGTTCATTACAGTTGCCACTGTAATTTTTACTAGTAATTAGGGTTTTTGCTTTCAATTTTAGACTATATGCTTTTAACAAATATTCTTATTGCTACAAACTACATTTGTGTTTATTTAAAAAGAATGAAAATAGATGTCTTATATAATTACTATATTTTTATTTTGAAATACTATATTTTTTGTTTCCATAGAAATGAAAGCATAGCTAACATAAATGTTGCTATGATTATTTACATGCTTTACAAATTTCTATAGACCAAAACTAAATACTTGGTTTATCTCCCTTTTCCCCTCTGAAGAAAGTGTGTTTTTTTTGTACAGCAAAGTCCAGTGAAGGCAAGAATATTAATTTGTAGTTGTCGGTTTTCTGTGATGCCATGAAATATCAAACGGTATTCAAAAATGTAAAACCATGTTACAAAAACAAAACAGATATTGAATAATGATGTCTTATATAGGACGGCGCGGTGGCATAGTGGATAGCATGGTCGCATCACAAGAAAGTCCCGGGTTCGATTTCCGAGCCGGGGATCTTTCTGTGCAAAGTTTGCATGTTCTTCCTGCGCTTGTGTGGGTTTCCTCCAGGTACTCCGGTTTCCTCCCACAGTCCAAAAACATGCAGATTAGGTGGATTGGTGATTCGATGTGTTGCCTTGAGCTGGACTGGCAACCTGTCCTGGGTGTACCTTTGCCTCTCTCTTATGTGTGCTGGGATAGGTGCCAGCAGACCCCCGTGACACAGAATTGGAGAATAAGCGGGCAAGAAGATGAATGAAGGAATGTCTGAGATATATATTTCAAATCAAAAATAACTGTATGCTACCAAAACCCAGTTTGAATTCTTTTGGAAACTTTAATATGTTGTTTGACTAATGTTGGATAAAGACTGCATAGATGCATGTACAGTAAGTGGTGCTATGGAAAGTAAAAAAAAAATAGCATCCGAACAATACCCAATCTGGAAGAATTGCCATTTGTGAGTTATTGAAAACATTCCAAAATATAATGAATTAGCAGTAATTGACTATTTAATTAACAGCCCTTTTTAAGTAAATAAAACCTTCCTAATCAGGGATATACAGTTGGGTACATAAAAACTACATAAATACATCGAAAATACTTGAGCTGAAATGACCTTAGAAACACGAGTTTAAAATGTGGACTTTATTGCAGATTTAAGAAAATTTGTATTACATAGCAGCACCTTTTGTTGAAGTGCTTTTTCCACTAGAGTTGATTTTAAATGTTGTATTTACTTTTGTATTCTGTTTTTGAGTCTAAAGAGCTGCTGTTGCTTTTGAACAAAGCATCCATAAAAATATACAGTGGGGACAGAAACTATTCAGACCACCTTAAATTTTTCACTCATTATATTGCAGTCATTTGCTAAAATCATTTCAGTTCATTTTTCCCTCATTAATGTACACCCAGCACCTCATATTGACAGAAAAACACAATTGTTGACATTTTTTATTATTAAAAAAGAAAAATTGATATCACCATAGTTGAGTATTTAGACCCTTTTGCGCAGAATTTAGTAGAAGCACACTTTTGATCTTATGCAGCCATCAGTCTTTTTGGGAAAGATTCAACAAGTTTTTCACACCTGGATTTGAGGAACCTCTGCCATTCCTCCTTGTAGATTCTTTTCAGTCTCTGGATAGAGGCTCAAGTCAGGGCTCTTGTTGGGCCATTCCTGATGACCAGATCTAGGAAGGGTTCTGGTCGTCCCAAATGTCGTCCATTTAAGGATTATGGAGGTCACTGCGCTCATTGGAACCTTAATTACAGCAGACATTGTAACCTTGTCTAGTTCTGTGCCTTGCTACAATTCTGCCTGAGTTCTTCAGGCAGTTCCTTTGACCTCATGATTCTCATTCGACAGCTGTGTACCTTTTCAAGTCCAATCAGTATAATCAAACAGCTGGAATGAAATGAAGGTGTAGATTCATCTCAGAAGAAATAGACAGCAACTGAGTTAGATATAAGAGTGTCACAGCAAAGGGTCTGAATAATTAGGACCATGTGATATTTCATTTTAACGTATTTTTCATTAATGAGGAAAAAAAAGAACTTAAATGATTTTAGCAAATGGCTGAAATATAACTGAGTGACAAATGTAAGGGGGTCTGAATACTTTCTGTACCCACTGTATATGTGGCCAAATAAAACAACGTGATAAATCTTTAGAAGCAAAGAATTCATGGTGTACACACACACACACGACCATAGACATTAACAAATATACTTTAAACGGACAATTGGCCATCTTGTTCTAAATGAACAACCAGCACTACCACTGGGACAACCATTGTAAATGTTGTGTTCTACAAGAGTCGCCTTCAGTTGCTCATTTATGTATTTATGTATTGACATGCTCATTTATGTATTGACATGCGGTGCTTTAGCTCACATTTATAATGTAATATCACCTATAATATTCTATGATGACCAAAAATGTTCTCTTGAATGTATGTATGTTAAACAGTTTGGTACTATTCAAAAATATATAATTTATAGAGAAGTAGTAGTCTTGAATGAATAGTTATCAGGTTAAGAGGCTGGTTGAGATGTGACAGAACCTAGTGATTGTAGATCCCAAGATAACTTTGTACATTGTTCAGTTTTGAACATTTTAAACTCTCATACACTCGTTGATGTGGACACACTCTGCTCTGGTGGTATCCAAATCGTATTGTCAGGTTTGTGAAACAGTATGTTACGTAAATACAATACATAACCATCTCACTGTATAACATATCAGTGTTTTTAGGTCTATGACTAGTGAATTTAAACTTTAGTGATAGTCACTCAGATCATATAATCGGCCAAATATATGTCCACGTTCTCACTTTCTATAGCCTCGGCTTTACTTTTTGTTCGTAGTTTGGCTGATCTATCTTTTTTCTGCCTCTCAGAACCCATAATGAGTGGAATTATAACTAACCCCTGTGCTAAATATTTGATGTCTTTTATGATTAAAAATAACTTTGATCTTTAAAGAGACAAAGAACAGTCAGTCCAACAAATTAAGAATGGACATTTTTAAATATTGTATGATAGAGGAAGGTGAAGATGAAGTACGTCTCAGTAATTCCACAGGATGAATGAGAGACTAGAAAGGAACGAGGTCTATAATTAGACCTTTAATATAATTCCTATCATTTGCTATAATGAAGTTTATAAATGATTGACAGTAACTTTCTCACTGTGACTGCTTTGAAGGTGCTGAAAAACGCAAGCAAAATGTACACACATTATTAAGTTTAAACACAAAGTCTACATTTACTCTTGCTGTAACCTTCCCTTTAATATTCTAAAAAATCCTTTAATTTTTATTTTTCATTATATGCCTTTTTTTTTTTAAATAAATACTTTACTGTGTATCTGTCTTTAGAATAGATATAAATATTTTGGCTAAAAAAAAAAGATAATAGGGATGAACTAGTGCTGTGCCTTCAGTTTAACTGGAATAATGTAAACATCTGTAAGAGACACTGTTTACATTGTTTTTGTTTGGTAGATGTACTGATATTTATGGTCTACTAAATAGAATGTCAGCTTGAGGTTCTTTTAGCTCAAGTGCAGCAGCATGTCATTATTGTTAAACATCACCTACTTCAGATGATGGTGATTTGTGAAGACTGAGGTTATGCATAAATCGGTCATTGTGTTTTACAGCTGTTTACTGAAGCTGTAAAATCTGCACATGAGAGCAGCACTGCGTAAAAACTTGTGATGTACTGTGGACTCACTCGCGTAAATCTTCTGGTGTAATCTGCAAACCTGGTATATCGGATGAGTGTAGATTTGGGCTGAAATGATTCATAATGAATGTTAGGAATATAGCATTGCTTTTCCCGCAAGCTTTATATGTATGTCTGTATATGTATTCTGGCCACAACACAATAGGCGATTTTCCTGCTGACCGAATTCATGTGGACTTATTGAATGCCTGTCTAAAAGCGAGTATTCAAATACTCAAATCAATAAAGTATTGGATGAACTGTTTAAACAGCTGGACTTCACACTGCAAGTTTGCTTTTATTTTATTGACTGATTTACAGTATTTCTCTTAATTTTTATTTTTTTGTACTTGTAATATGAAGCTTTGCTCTGTAAATAACAAAAGGTCCCTGCAACCAATGACACCGTTTATCTAAATAAATCATGTTATTGGCTCAGGCACATTTCAAACACAGCTTCTGTTTAACTCTATTTTTTCACTATAAAATCTGTCGATCCACTTGCCTGCTCAGTTCGGCCGTGTGTTGGCGTAGTGTGTACAAATCGCCTTTCCTCTGGTCCCAAGAGATGCTGCTTGTGTTATTCATGTTTCTTTCCTGTGCAATGACGTCTTGATTTAATTTAACTCTCACTCCTGAGAGAATTTTGCTGTGTGAAGCTTTCATATTCAGCTAGAAACACCTTGTATCATTATTCATTTTGTTCCTGTAAATAATCTACAAAAAAAAAGACTGTTATACTCAACTAATTTTACCCTTTGGGTTTCTAAACTGATGTATATTTTAAAACAAATAAACCTATTTTAAATGTACAATTGTTTTTAGTTGGTTTGGCAGTATTTATTTCAATTGGATGGTTTGATTATTCTAACGATATTCTTCTTGAAGGTTTGTCAAATCCAACAGCTGATGGAGGTGCAGTTTGTCTGTGGCAGAAACATGATCAGACTGTTACTATAATTTTTTTCGTTTAGCAAATAAGCATTTATTTTCATTAGGACTCACTGCACTTTACCTGAGTTTCATTTACAAACCAGATTCAATTTACATGACTCCAGTTATGCTGCACTGAAAGTCTAGTCTTTCTCTAGCTAAGTCGCAGGATGAGTGATTAATTCAGTTAACTTTCCATTTCAGCCATCATAGCTGATATATGTGATGAGTCTGAGATTAGCCGGCGTTTTACATGTAATGCCATCACAGCATCATATCATTTACACTTCGTATCTCCACTCAGATTCCACAGTTTAGCCGGTTCCTTCAACACACGTTGGATTAACACAGTTCATTCGGTGTGCTAGGAATCTAATTGCTAACTCATAATTTTGTGTCATTTTAACATGGTCTCCTGTCAGAGGGGGCTTAGTGGCTAGAGATTCATGGCACTATTACACATGGGTGGATGGGGGGGATCTGCCTAGGCAGCTCAGGAGATTAATCATAGTACATACTTTCATTAATTATATAAAACATTTCATCACATTCATCAGTTCAGTCTGGCAGATTTGCCTGCTGGCTGGCTGAAAGTTCAGGGTGGCAACAGGGAGGATGTTTCTTCTGCAATGGTGTCTACTTCTGTGTCTGATTAAGAAGCTCCTTAAGGCCACGGATCAATCTGCAGCAGCAGAACACAAAAACGGGAGAGCACCGGAAAATGGAAAACTGAGCCGTATCAGAGACTGCGGGAAGAAAAAATCCATTGCATAATTCTTCCTGCATTAATGTTTGAGAAACTCTTATTACTCTATAAATCATAAAAACTCAGGTTGGATGTATTTTCAGCTGATGTGCTGAGGATTAGTGTGAAGGAGACCATGTTCGGTTTAGGGGAAATAAACTAGTGTTTGCTTTATATGTTTAAATGGTCATCATCCATGGTAGTTTGTTCACATTGTCCTCCTACAGCTATTCATTACTGTATGTACATTATGTGGATGCATAACTTCACTTAAATTTCTGCTGACTGCACCTACGTTTATCTATTGATCCCTGATATTACACCGTTGTTGTGGGTGTCAACATGCAGAAGAATTTTTTTATCTGAATACATATAAAACTTTGCTGATAAACCTCTTCAGCTTCATTTAATGTAGTTTTCAAGCCATTGATGAGTAGAAAAACCTTTACAAACCTGTAGTAGAATTAACATTGTGCACAAAGAAATTTTTAAAAATTATTGTTCTGTTCTTACATTATTTATTGTTTCTACTATAACTTGTAGAGCCTAAAAATACAAATACATATATTGTTCAAGCATCAACAGCTGAACAACATAATATAAACGTATGTCTGAATACTTACTATTAGAATTACACTGTGTACAAGGTTACTCCTGTCTGCATTTTGAAGTATGTTTAGGAGGTATTTGGTATTTTGGGTGGTTTAAGTAGCGTTAATAGGAAAAACAGTGTAGTTAAATTGGTTTGATTCAAGTCAAATCAGCTTTAAATGTGTCCTGTTGCTGTGACACCATGTCAGGTGTCTATCAAAATTGTAGCTGTTAGTACAACCCATACTATCAGAACGCATTTGTTTAACAGTCTTTAAAATGAGTTGAAATTAGTCTAAATTTGCTTGACAAATGGTGTAGAGAAAGACAGCATTTAGAAAGGTGTAAATAGTTTTATTCAGGCCATCACAACAACTCTACTTGGCTGATCTAATCAGGAGTAAACTGCTGTGTAAATCGAGCGCACTCATCAGGCAAATAAATTATTCACTATAGTGTAGAAGTCACTTGGTGGTCGAGGTTTTTCTTTTTTGTGCCGGCTTTGAACAGTCTACAGCTAAATGCTACAGCTCATGCATTGTGAGTGGCTGGACGTTAACACGTGCACTGACTCTGTGCGTGTGTGTGTGTGTGTGTGTGTGTGTGTGTGTGCTGGGCAAACCAAAAACAGGCAGCTCCAGTTATAAGTCAGTCTCTCCCATAAAGCTCTCACTCAGCCCTGATGACATCAGGAGCATCTGCAAGTTGGGTTCTGGAAGGTTAGCATAAACATGGCATCAACATTAAACAAAACTGCACTTCTGAAGATTACAGGAATAAAAACTACTCCAGCTCTTTAGTGCCGTTTCTCTTCTTACTGTACATTCAATGCTACATTTCAACCATATACTAGTGTTTATACTAACACAGCTCTCTAGCCATGCAGGGGTTTCAGAGCCAAACATCTGCAGAGATTAGATTGTTCTCTTCGAATACACTCAACTTACACAACAAACACATACATTTTTGTGTCTTTATCCTACTTTTGGGATGTTTGGGATGTATTAATCGGTAAGTGCTCCAGAAATTGCTTGTTCTGAAATGTTCATTTATTTAGTGGTTATTGTAGATTACTGTAAGCAGAATGTGTGTTCGATTGCACATTTTTAATGTAACGTATCTTCTGCATGCAATGCTGGGGTCTGACTGCTAAAATGTAGTGCATGAGGTACAAATATCAAACAGTTGATTCTGGTCCACTATGTGCATTTTGAATCACTTCAACTGGTAGTGTTAATGATCGTTCTTCATTTGCATTAAAAGTTAAGAAGAATTTTACACAGTTCCCTTAAAGAGGATTGTACAAACCAACACAACTGTAAATGACTGTTTTCTCAAATTATAAAAAGAATGAAATGTCTAAATGCGGCTTGCTGTAGACTTAAGTGTATGAAGTTAGTAGAACACTTCTAGTCGAGTGAGTATGCGTATGAGGCATGCCGATGTTCGGTATAGTGGTGGCGTTATGCCGATGTTCGGTATAGTGGTGGCGTTATGCCGATGTTCGGTATAGTGGTGGCGTTATGCCGATGTTCGGTATAG
>JAOTRA010000032.1:3334770-3346438 GCA_026260255.1 Pseudolaguvia tuberculata
ATGTGTTGCCCTGAGATGGACTGGCGACCCGTCCAGGGTGTATCCCCGCCTCTCACCCTATGTGTGCTGGGATAGGCACAGCAGACCCCCGTGACCCGGGTTCGGGAATAAGCGGGTAAGAAGATGAATGAATAAATAAATGAATGAACTTACGAGGTGCGCCGTTGAACCTTTGACCCTCCTGATGTCTGAGGATTCTGTAGATGATTCTGTAGAGGATTCTGCAAGCTCCATATCCATCTCCTCTCTGTTAGTGTTTCCCAGTGAAACAAACGCCAGAACAACAACAACAACAACAGGTTTTTGGAAAGTCACGTGGTACACAACATTGCGGCACTTCCTTTCTCAGCAGTACACATTCTAATCACGTTCAAATATACTGAGGAACAAACAGTGTATTTCAAGATTAATGCTCTTCTATATTTAATTGCTATATTTAACAAGCAACTTTAACAAGTCTCCAAGGAACACAATGATGGAAACTGTGACAGCTACAGAACCTCTCGTTTTTTGTGAAGCTGTTTATCGTCGAAGAAAAAAAAATCAGAAATTAAAAATCAATGCAGCGCAATTAAACCGAACATAAAGCTGTGCTTTATACGTGTTTTCAGTTGAGCTTTCATGTTTTCAACGTTCGCGTCAGATTTTTACGACAGTATGCTCATTTTCTGGCCAGATCCTTAGACAAAGCACCGAGGGAGCCGCCTACACATCAGGCAAATTCCACCCTCTGAGGTTGAAGGCCATTTTAAGAGGATCAGCGATGTAACGAAAAAAAGAGGCTAAATTGACAGTCATGACGACACCGTTTATGATCTGGCAGAGGTGCGGCAGACGCGAGCAGTCCGATTACTGCGAGGACCAAAAACGGCTATTTTCAGGGCTGCTGCTCGGTAATGAATTTCAATTCTAGTTACTGCATTGTTTTTTTCCTAGTTTTCCCAGCCAACATTGACAGGAATATTGCAGGCACGCCGTGTAATCGGCATTGTGCAAAGATGGGAGGAAACATGATGTTCTAGCCGCGTTTACGTGTAACACAGCCGCCTGGTTTCCAATTTCTGTTGTGAATTTCCATCTGCATTCATTCATTCATTCATTCATTCATTCATTCACTATGTGCTTCCAGTAGCCTCCATAGCGCGGGACAAGCCGGACCATATGGCAATGGATTTCTGAATTGCCTTCTTATTTAAGGCGGTTCTGGTTCTGGCTCGGTAAGTGGTCTTGTAATAAATGAGAACGCGTCTAAGCTCGTTTGTTACTGACTGCTTAAGGAGAGACAATATTAAAGATTAAAGCTGAAAAACTGCTAAATATGGAGTGTGTTATTGAACAGTGGAGTTATTGATGTGGAGACACTCGGCTACACGGTTATGTCCTCAGCATGCGCAGAGAGATGAGCAGTGTCAAACCCAGCTCCTCGTTAAAGCCCACCACCAAATGCCATGTTATGCGCGCAATACTATAAATAATCAGCACCCGAAGGCTTGTAGTGTGTAATCGACGGACATCTGATCGATTAAGATTGTAATCGAAACACGCTTGCTTTTGCTGTCTGTTTGTGAGATGAAGCGCAATTTATGGCGGGCCGATTGAATCCAGGCCAGAAGGATGTGCTTGGTGAGAGGATTGTCTCTCCCGACAAGGTCAGCGTGATGTTTTTACACATTATAAATAGGACAGTTTCCTGTTAACACTTTAACCGTGTTGTCTGAATACACCATGTCCGATAAAGCGATATTATTGTACACACTTTTTCTATGTCGCCGAACAGCCCTTTTAATCCGTGTTACCCATAATGCACCGCGCAGCGTGTCTTCCCTCTGTTGTATTTCCTGTATGGTGCTGCAATGCTTTGTTTGCTTTTTCGCCTTCATTATCGCGGGCTTTTGACAACCATCGGAACTGCAAAACGGTGGTAAGCTGAATAAAAGTCACCAGCTCCATGTTTGTTTACGTTAACTTGGTTCTATCCAGCGCTGTAGTGTGTCGAGTCGCCGAGGCCCCGCGCTAATGAGGAAATAACCTCTCGCTTCCAGCCGCTTTCACTTTACACTTCAGTTCGGTGGGACTTTACTTCGGGCTCCACTTTAACTTTAGTTTCGTGTATATAAAACTTAATGAAATGTTTATCCACACACTTCTTAACAGGAGCATTATAGTATAAAGGCATTAAAACTAGCACTGTGTATTTGCATATTGACTGCAGTTTCAACCTTTTGTTTGTCCGTATCCTTTTTTTAAAATCCTGTCTCTTTTCCTCTTTCTGTCTGCTGTATAATGTTTGTGTATTAAATCAGTTGATTTATATCATTTGACCTTCGTGTTCCTGCTCTGAATAATAGACTTTTCTTTTTTCATTTCTTGTTCTTTTCTACCAGGAGTTATTGAGGTGTAATTGGTCCCTGTGATATCTGCTGAAGTGTATTGCTTAATCATTTTAATCAGACTGGACTATTATTAAAAGAGCAGACACGATGGAGGATACCGGAACTGAATTAACATCATCTGAAACAGATGCTCTTGGTGCGGACTTTATCACAGTTGAACTTGATACTCAGCCCATTGAGTATGTGGTCAAGTGGGCTGAAGTTGGCTCTAAATTTACTCTTTCCTGCGTAAAAAGGGAATCGGACGAGAGCTTCCCATCTGACCAGCTGGTAAAAACCGACTCTGATGAGAGGTTTTTTGTCCCGTATGAGGCTATGTATGCAGAGTGTGAGGACACAGAAACTGGCCTCATCGCCTCACAGGAAGAGGAGGTAAGAAGTGTCTCTGATGTAGATGAGCACACGGTGCTTGTGAGTACCCAGCTGGGAGAGGAGGAGGAGGAGGAGGAAGATGATGAGGACGACGATGAGGACGATGACGACTCAGACAGTGATTGGGATAAAGAGGGCTCCCACTCCAGAAGTAGACCATACAACTGTCACATATGTGGCAAGAGCTACAGCCACTCATCCAGTCTGGCTCGCCACCTTCATCTACACTCTACAGGTGACCATCTAACCAATTCCACCTCACCGCTTTCAAAAGCAAGCGGTAAATCGGAAGACGGGAAAAAGCTCCTGCAGTGCAACTTGTGTGGTGTGCGATGCAATGGAAAGCGGCTGCTGGCAATCCACAAGAAGTGTCACAAAATCAAGAGACTGCACACATGCAATGCATGTGGCAAGTCGTTCAACCACAGCTCAAGCCTTTCACGTCATAGGCTTATTCATAAAAAAGGCCTGGACAAAAACTTGAAGCCGGTATATACAACACCCACATCAGTGCCCCTTATGACCCATCAGAGCCGGGCGTCTGGTCGTGGATCAAGGAAGAAGAAGTCTCATCAAGCCGAAAGCAAGTTTGGGGTGGGTGAGAAGCAGTATCAGTGTACACAATGCGACATGGTGTTCAGCACATCCACCAACTTGTCCAAGCACCAAGTGTCTCATGTTCGGCAATTGCTCAACTCCTATACGCAGGGCAGAGACACACTGGATAAGTCTTCAGACCTAAAGATCCGCCTAAAGCTCTGCTCACGTGACAAGCCCAATTACTACACCCTGTGTAAGAAAAACAAGCGCCGTAAAGGTGGCAAGAAAAGGTTGCCATTGGTAGATGATGATGATCAGCCGTATACAGGCTGTGGCGTTGCCCTTGCCAAGTTTGAGCAACCGCATACCGGTGAACGCCGCTACACCTGCAATGTATGTAAGAAGACCTTTGTGCGCTTGTCCAACCTGAAGCAGCACCAACAGACGCATGCTACTGGCAAGCTCTACGAGTGCCAGCACTGTGGGAAGACCTTTGTTCACTCATCCAGCTTCTCACGTCACAAGAAGGTTCACTCCGGGTTAAAACAGGTGCCTAAACAATGTAAGCGTGAGATGATCGACGAGAGTGCACCTCTGGAGTCTGAGTCTGAGTGAGAGACCCTCACGCTCTGGGACTGTCCAAGCACAGCTTATGGAAAAGTCCTTATTTTTGCGGGTTTTTTTTCTTTCTGCTCAATTTCATTTTCCTTTTTGTTAAAGGACAGATAAATTGGCATTTCTCTCATTGTGAAGTGGGTGTGATGTCACTGGCTGTGTGTTATCAGCAATAGGCCGCAATATAATTTTAAAACTTGTTTTGGGGATTTTTGGTGGGGTGGTGTTAGATGTTCAGACCATGTTTGGCAATGTAAAATTGAAAAGATTTGTATGTTTTTGTTGACATTCCCTTTTTGGCCGTGGTTAGGGACAGTTAATTTAAAGGCAAAGTAATAGTTTTGCCATGTCTGTAGTGTTCTGTCTACCTTTTTATTTGTAGTCATCCATAAAATAACAATTGTCATTAGCAATGCAGGTGTTATTTTAAATGCTTGCACTAAACACACCTAATGGCAGGATACTTAAAGTACTTAAGAAAAGACATTAATATTAGACAGAACAAAGAATTCAAATTCTGTGTTGCTGTAATGGGCCTAGAGTAATTTGTGCACCTGACACTGAGATGTTTATGGATGGAGTTGAGGTTTTATGTCTAGGCAAAATTTAACAATTGAATTTTTTTAAATGAAAGACTAAAGATCCTGTTAGACCAACAAATATAATCACCTTAACTACTCATGCTTTCACGTGTCTTTTGGCAACCATTTCTTTCATAAGAACTCGTACATACACTTGTGTAGATTGGATCAGGTGTAAATGTTAATGCTTGGTTAATTGGTTGTGTTCGGACCCGCCAGGTAGACAAGTCTTCTTAAAAGGATTGTTTTCTTCCATGTTTGACAAGTCAGACCTGGAAAATTTGCTCTGCACAGTGCTTGGATCTCTAGTACTGTTCTTCCTTCGTCTGATCGATTAAAGCGTGATGTTCTGAAAGGTTACTTTTGTCCCTTTGTCAACGTGTGAAATCCATGTGGGTTACAGAGAATTGCAAACTGTGGTGCAGCCGTCCACAGGAATGCATTCACAAACGGTGACTTCATATAAATTACTGTGTGTGTGTGCATGTTGAATATATTGAGAGAATATACTCACCGAATTATATATACATTTTAAATATGTGCATATGTGTAAAAATGAAAAAAGGAAGAAAAAGTTATAATGTGTGAATGATTTGTGAATAATTACTTTAAATAATTTATAGAATAAACAGGGGCTTCATTCATATTTCACTAGGCATTGCACTGTCGATTGGACAACAGACACATACTAAGTACAGACGCATCCTGGAATTAAAAAAGCAAGAAAACTAGGCCAGGCTAGATTAAATGTTTAAAATAATAATGCTTTTTTATCCTTGGTACTCCCCTCCACAACCTGTTTCACATGTGTGCTTTATAAGACAATAGAATTGTACAGTAAATATTCATTTCAGTTTACGTTTGTAAACTTTTATGATGCCGCCAGTGACCGACGTTAACCAAAGCTTTTAGGAAGCAGCTGTACACATGTACTTGATTTACTTCCCTCTTAGCTGTGCACCTCAGCTATCTGTTCTCTGTACTCTCCAATCTTTACATTAACATGACCTTTTCTTGTTTAAACTAAGGTTAACCAGCAACGACTAACCTGTTTTAAAGACGCGTTCAAACTGAATTATTTTAGAGGCGTTGAGTTGCATGAATCCAGCTCAGATTGTTGTTTACTATGCGGGAGCCTGAAGGAATCGTACTTGGCTGGTTATGAAGCCACAATTTCCTTCATTTTCTCTCGCTAGTCTCTTACTGCCTTCAATAATCCAGCACTAAACAGGTTCCTCCTTGTTTTTTTTGCACATATCTCCCTGTTTTTGGCCATGCCCATACCAATACTTGCTCTTGCCTCGTTTTTTTAATGCAGCGGGTCCTACATTTAATATAAGAGGTGTATGTTTTTGTGTTGTGTTTGCCATTAGAAGACAATTTATGATCTCTTCTGTCTTGCAATTTTGTAATAAATCATTGGTTCAAGCAGTGTGTCTACATTTCGTAGTTCAAACAGAACTTTACCTTAAAAGTAGGTGGTCTCCTGAAACGGCTGCTCAAATTACTGAACATTAGGATCCTGATTACAAAATCTTTTTTGAAATGTTGTACATTCTGCTATTTGGTCTTCTTTTTCATTGCTTGATTATTTACGATCGGATAATTGTCTGTTATACTCACAAAAAGTCCTTGTTACCAATTTGGAAATATTTTTTTCTTTACCTGTTAACAGGAAGACGTTGGCATTGTATCAGTAGAAATGTGTCCAGTTTAGTTTGGGACTAGTAAAAAAAATTTGAAATTTATTCAAGTAGTAGGTTTGACTTTTTTCAGTTTTTGCCTGCCAATATTACGTTTTTATTCATTTCAGTTCGATGTTCTACCACTTGGTGGCGACACAACCAAGTTATAAAGGTTGCCACATGACAAGTTTGCACGTTCGTATTGCCAACGCTCAAGTATAGTGTATAAAGTAACTGCAAAAATATAGTAAAATAAGATAGACAATCAAACATGGCGAAAATTACAAAAACCATTAAAGTAGGTAGCTTTAACAAAAAGAAAATGAAATTGGAGGTAGTGGAATAAAATTAATTGTACATATTTAAGTATAAATTCTTGTGTGTAGGTCGGTGTTTCATGTTGGGTTTTTTTTCTTCTTTCTTTGGTCACCCACTATTACTCAGGTGTGGATATACTGTGCTGCTAGTGTGTAGCTCTCTGTGCTCTCCGGTAGCTGCAGTTTTTTGGGAGATGAATATAGGAATGTTGTTTATTTTGTTGAAGAATTTGGTTTGTATCTTTGTATGTAGAGCATTCAGTGAAGTGTAGCTTTACCTCCACCTACAGTTTCCAGGAAGCATTGCTGGATTTCACACTAGCCCTTTGTATTTATTTGACGTTTCAAACAATAGTACCAGATTAAGTTGTTTTAATAAACCACAATAAGTTGATTTGCCTTTTGGGTTGCAAATCCTGAAACCTGGTAATAATCATTAACATCTTTCCTAATGTTCCAGGCCTTTATTGCAACTTACTTAATGCAAATGACTGAAACAAACACTTTAATGTGTGCGTGCGTGTGAGCACATATACATGCATTACATGGAAGCAGGATAGTAAGCTCGGGTTTATAGATATCAGACCACCACTTCAGGCTCACTGTCAGACCACCATTATACATTATACTGGCCTGCAGCCTAATCATTAATTGAAAAATATTGATTACTAAGTTTTAATATATGAATGATTAAAATGGTTGAGTTGAACAGACACAATCTGTTCATCATATTAAATCCTCTGTTACAGTATAGAGAAATCAATCAAACCATACTGTTCTCTACAGCTTAACTACAAATTCAAATATCAGCAAAATACAAATATTAAACTATTAATCTTTACAACTTCTGTTATATTTTATTATGCGCTATGGAACTCTGCAGAGTATCATTAATTGGTGTCAGGTTCTGCGAAATTTCCAACTAATTTTACTTTGCAGTTAGTTTGTGTTTCATTTTAGTTCTGAAGAGGATTAATCTAAATGCTGAAATAAAATACTCTACTTCTTAAATAATTCATTCATTCATTTTCTTACTGGATCCCAGTGCACATAGAGCAAAAGGCAGGAGTACACCCTGGGCAGGTCGCCAGTCCATCGCAGCTTACTCCTATGGGCAATTTAGAATCACTAATCAATCTAAATTATTTATAATTAGGGTTGGGTTAAATATAAATTATTCTACTCCTAAAATAATCTTTCCTGAAAAGATTTCCCTTTCATTCATTCATTCATTCATTCATTCATTCATTCATTCATTCATTCATCTTTTAACTTGGGACCTTCTTGCTGTGTGGCGATTGTGCTAATCATTATGCCCCCAAACCCCTCTTTTTAAAATAAAAGTGTGAAATTAGGTTATACACATAAATTGATTTGAAATATGTATAGAATAATTGTTTTAAAAAAAAAAGTCAGAAACATGCTGCTGCTCCTTCAAATCTATCTGGCAACACTGTAGAGATGGAACATTTCGAGAGATTGTTTCAGTTTGTACACCAAACCATTTCTTCAAACTGCAAATATCCGCCATTAGGGGGCGATATAGAGCGTCTTATGTTATGTCTAGAGTCAACAAACGTATTATTTGTTATAAAAAAACTTTGATTAAAATGTGTCATATGACTAAAACAAAGTTTCACAGGTCTGGACTGGGATGCCAAATTGTAGAATAAGTCTCCATTTCCTGCTGATGTAAGGAAACCTGTTTTTATTAACGCTAATTAGAGAAGGAAATAAACAAAATCAGGAAGCAGTTTTATTTTATTTACACAATATTTGATCAACTTAGCAGTGAAGTATGATACTGGATACAACCCCACCAGCGCCTCCTGTAACCAACAGCACTGGCACTCCCTTTCAGTTACCACACAGGAGCATTACAACATGCCTGTTGCCCCTGTCAAAAGTAATTTTGGAACTATATATAGTTAGGGAAGCAACCATGTTTGAGATTTTTTCTTACCAAACCATCCCAAGGAATCTACACACCTCTTACCACAGTGGAGTATAAACAATTATTTGCCTGGTTTCCCAGACACCAGAGGCCAGACTTTCATTTAAAGCAGATTTACAAACCAGCTATTGTAGAAAGACATTTAGGTTTTTGCATGGTTTTGAATGTGTACTCTTCAGCAACTGATAAATCATTAAAGAGAAAACTGCCACTTCCCATATAGAAATCTTGTTCGATGAATTATTTGACGTCTATCCACATCTCTGGAACAATTTATTATTTGACTTTTCCTTTGTTTTACAAGATGTTTTTGTGTTTGCAATTGTAAAAAAAACTTTTCTAGAAGCCAGAGCTTCTTTTGGAACCGTACAAGCATTTTTTGGAAACGATGACAAATACCAGTGATTTAATCCAATACAATTTTCTCAGCAAATTATATCATTCATTCATTCATTCATTCATTCATTCATTCAGCTTCTTTCTATTTCTTATTCCCTAATTCGGGGTCATGAGGGTCTGCTGGTGACTATACCAGCGCACATAGGGTGAGAGGCAGGGGTACACACTGAACGGTCCACCAGTCCATCACAGTGCAGATTGTCTATGTCATCACATAGACAATCAACCACACACACACACACATGGACAATTTCGAATCATTAAACGACCTGGCCTGTGGGAGGAAACCCACGCAAGCTTGGGGAGAACATGCTAACATCCAACCTCACTGAATTGAACCAGGGACCTTTTTGTTGTAAGGCCACTGTGCCACCTGTATCCAGGGTGTACCCCCGCCTCTCGCCCTATGTGTGCTGGGATAGGCGGATCATACCCGCGTGACCCCGGATTCGGGAATAAGCGGGTAAGAAGATGAATGAATAAACAAAAACAAGACTGCACAGATACTAGTATTAATACTTATATTTATATACTCATGCTTGACCAAATCCTTATGTAGTGTCATTGACAGGACTTTCACTGCCTCTGGCAGCAGCAACAAAGAATGTCAGGCTTATTGTTGTGCAAATATTTATTAAACAACAGCGGGCAAGCGAGTCACTAAAGGAAGAGCATAGAACACTTTCAAAAGAAGAAATAAAATTCCACGTTATATAATTTCCTTTTCTTATGTTTAAAAACTTTTTTATACACACAAGTCTCTTATTTCTGATTCTAGACTTTTAAAGCATCTGTTTCATTTGAGGAGTGGTGTATTGGTTAGCATGGTCACCTCACAACAAGGTCCTGGGTTCGATATCCAGGACGGGGACCATTCTGTGTAGAGTTTGTGTGTGTGTTTGTGTTCGTCTATGTGCACTGGGATAGGCTCCAGCAGACCCCTGTGACCCCGAATTAGGGAATAAGCGGGTAAGAAGATGAAGGAATGAATGAATTCCTCTAATGAGGACACAAGAGATTTTGTTTCCGGAACAGAATTCAGTATTGACAACTTTTTGAGGTTGAATGTTAATGAAACTGGTCTTTAAATTGATATGATTAATAAAAATGTTTTTCTTGGTTTTAAAATCAGAATAACTATACTGTGTTTTCAAGAGGAAGGGAGCTTGGCTAATTTCCACACTTTATTAAATTATCATTATTTATCAAATATTATTTAAAAAAATACTGAGATTTCATTCTGTTATATTTCTATTACTATACACAAAAAGATAGGCTACATCGGTTAGCTCCTAAAGCTAACCTCCGGAAGCGATTGATGAGGAAGTGTAACAAAGAATAGTAAACAGAGAGCAGACAGAGTCGATACACGAAAAGCATATAACGCCTTTAAACAATATTAAACACAGAAACAGAATAAACAATAGTTCAAATGGTGAAATGACCAAAAGTAAAACACAGCCGTAAGAAACCCGTATCAGTATAACAGTAAACATTGGTTAGCTTATGAAGCGGGCAATCATAATTAGGGAGCGGGTTCCCTCTGGTGGTCAAATGGTGGCGGTGCCTAAATATTTATAAAACATGAAATCTGACCAAACATCTACAATCAAAACACAAAACAGAGAGCCTGCAAAAAAAAAATAGTTAAAGAGCTATTTATAATACCTGAAATACATTACAAATAATTTTACATCCCATAAAAGTACAGGTATCAGTATCAGATAAGTAAAATGATTTGTAGTCATACTCTTTCTTTTAAATTGTATCAGCACACACGTATTGAACAATACTTAATTGTCACAATCTTACCCGGTTTATGAGCAATACTTACACAGCTCAGAGAATTCTGAATGATGAGCACTTACTCCTAAAAAAGCCACTTTATTTTGTCATGTACAGGTTTATACAGAGTACAATATATAGTGAAATGTTTTCTTCGCATATCCCATGTTAGTAAGTTGGGGGTCAGAGCGCAGGGTCAGCTATTGTACAGCACCCCTGGAGCAGGAAGGGTTAAAGGTCTTGCTCAAGAACCTAACAGTGGCAGACTTGAGCCCAGGTCTTCCATGACGGGGGTGGGGCTTGAACCAAGGTCTTCCTGAGGTTTAATACATTTTGAAATACGCTTCAAAAAAAGTTGAACTATATTCTGTTGAAACTAGTTTCAGTAACTACACTGTGTAGAACTTTGAGCTCTGGTCCCAGTTTTAGAAGTAATACTCATTTTTTTTATGGAAACCAAGTAGAAATGCACATTATAGTCAATTAACTCTGACAACCAGACTTACTGCAAGGCAGGGGACCCACACAATCCACAAGAACACATTTAAATGGTTCACCTACAGCATATATAGGATGGGGAGGAGCGTGTGGAACCACCAGTAACCTGACAAGTTTGAAACTTCAACACAGCTTCATTGCTCAGAATTCCAGAAATCACTGAGTTTCTTGAATGGCAAATTTAGCTTGTGTTTGTGTCATAACAACACTAACTGAGAACTGGTCCAGAAAACCTTCAACAGATACAAAAGGTTGTAAATTAATATGCGGCTAATCAGTTACCTGTACAACTGGCATCACCTTATCACATGTCATTTCCCACTATAAAAAGGTTGATGCAAGGATGAGGATGCAGTATAGTGCTGATAATACACGCCTTAAAATGTGCTAATATCACATCACATCACACATCACATTTTCCAACCGCTTATCCGGAACCGGGTTGCGGGGGAAGCAGTCCAAGCAGGGATGCCCAGACTTCCCTCTCCCCAGACACTTCTTCCAGCTCTTCCGGGAGAACACCGAGGCG
>JAOTRA010000032.1:3354334-3371661 GCA_026260255.1 Pseudolaguvia tuberculata
GGAGAATGCTGAGGATGGAAGTGCCGGGCAGGAGGAAAAGAGGAAGACCAAAGAGGAGGTTTATGGATGTGGTGAGGGAAGATATCCAGGTAGTTGGGGTGAAAGAGGCAGATGTACCGGACAGGGTAGCGTGGAGAAGAGTGATCCGCTGTGGCGACCCCTAACGGGAGCAGCCGAAAGGGAGAGAAGATTCTGAGCTGTAATTTAGTGTCGCTTTATGGAAACGTCGTCATCTCTGTGCATTCAAGAAGCACGGTTTGATGTGCTTACAGTCTTTGGGGAATTTTGCTATGGTCCAAGTGTTGAAGTGTTGAAAACATTAATTTATTCATTCATTCATACATTCATTCATTTTCTTAACCGCTTATTCCCTAATTTGTGGTCACGGGTGTCTGCCGGTGCCTATCCCAGCTCACTTAGGGCGAGGGTATGCCCTGGAGGGGTCACCAGTCCATCACAGGCCAACACATAGACAAACAGCCATTCACACACACATTCACTCCTATGGACAATTCAGAATCACCAATCCACCTAATCTGCATGTTTTGGACTGAAAGGAAAATGGAGTACCTGGAGGAAACTCACGCAAGTGCAGGGAGAACATGCAAACTCCACACAGAAAGATCCCTGACCAGGGATTCGAACCCGGGTCCTTCTTGTCTGTGCTAACCACTACGCCACTGCGCCACCCTTGTTGAAAACAGTATCACGAAATTCATTAACCATATTTTCCACCAAAATACTATTATTTTAAAATGACTATTTAAAAACTAATTGATTGCTTATTTGATTGCTTAATAATTAATGTTTATTTGTGTAATAACTTTTTGACTGAGACCCTTGGGGCCTCGGTATCTGACACTATTTATGTACATAAACTGTTTATGTTATTATTAAAGCACAGATCCCTTATGCCATTTAACGGAAGTAACTACTAACTGTATTAACTGGATTGTGAGCAGACGCAGATTACAGATACAGTTTTCCGGTGCCAAACGTCTCTCTGTCTCCAGAAAGCTGAGCTGGATTGTCCTGCTAAGACATGAAGGTCAGCTGTGTTTCTCGCATGGCTAAGGTGATCCCTGTGTTCCTGCTTAACACTCTCTGAGGACTCTTTAACTCAACCCGGCTGGCTCATTTTCCTGGAGCCTGCTTTATCCAAGCAGTCCCCTCTGCATCTTAGCAGCACAATTACTCTCTCATTAGGCAACCCAGCAACCCCCCCCCCCCCCAGGAACACTGCATTGTGTTACATTAGGATAAAGAATGTGTGTGTGTGTGTGTGTGTGTGTGTGTGTGTGTGTGTGTGTGTGTGTGTGTGTGTGTGTGTGTGTGAAATAGAGCTTTTAAGAGCAATGTCTGATGTTTGCAAATTCACAGGGAAATTGATCTCACCCACAGCTTGGATCTTATTCTAATCTTATTCCTGTTCTAATGTCCACGCAACCTTGCTCTTTCTCTGTCCTGAATGTCATTTAAATTAGACGAATATTTTTAGACAGTCCCAAATTACTAAGTTGGTATTTAATGCCCTATTGTATCTACTATTGATGTGGAAATAAACATAGAGGATTGTGGAGCTTGCAGTTTTATTTTATTTTTTTTATTATTTGCAGTTTATAAATAACAAATTTGATCTGTTCAAAAGTACTCACTGGTACTTTAGCAAAAAAGTGTTGATTACTAGCTGCGTCTTTTTTTTCATGGCAAAAGAAACCATTTGCTTAGTACAGACATCACTATCGCACTTTCCAGGTTTACACTACTGTATTAGTTGATGCTTTTATTACAAGATAACTTAGTTGATTTCACTGTGTATCCCTTATCTCAGCTTCAATTCAACACACGCCAGACTCAGTGTCATTGTACACTTGAATCCACATACACACTTGAGTGCAGACACAGCTGAGAGAAGCAGAAAACGAAGGAGAGATTGAAGGAGATAGAAAAGTCAGGCGAGTGAGCTCTGTGTCTCACGGCTCTGGTCATGTGCTCTTTTTCTCTCTAGCATAAACAAACACTCTCATGTCTCAACACCAGGTGACGATTCACGATGTGATTTCTTCCCCCGAGCAGCCGCCACATCCTCAGCATGCCTTATCAGTGGCGAGCAGAGAAGCACAGAGGCCCAGGCAATTTGAGCCTAGTGATAGACACGGTCATTTCAGCTGCACATGCTTGGAGTTGAAGAAGACTATGTCAGAGATGTGAATTAGGGAAGGGTGGTGCAACAGTGCTAGTGACACAAAGAAGGAGGAGAACACAGAGGGTGGGTTCTTGCTCAACTGAATAAATATTGTTGTGTTCGTGATATATTACAGTGGTGCTGTGTAATGCAATGCTGTAGCTGATGACAATTATTATTCCCATTATTACATGTCTGTCGAATAAAGTGGATTTCTTTTTACGTTGATAGTGTTAAGGCTATGAAATAATAAAATCACTAAAATATAAAGCATGTCTTATTTTGCGGCATCACAGAGAAGTGTTGCTTATAAAAAGCAAATGTCATAAATTACACAAGTGCTTATAAGAGACCTCATTCTGTGGGTAGAGGCTTTCTTTTTTCTTTTTTTATGACTACATTTATCACTATGATAAGGAACACACTGTTGATATATGTTATAGTAATGGGGCGTATCACAAATTGCCTGACTGAACGTTATAGTCATTGTGCAGCGTACTGTCGGGGAAGGGGACTTAGTGCTTAGAGTGTTGGACTGATACCAGAAAGACAGGGGTTTGTTTCCCAGCTTCACCAAGCAATCGCTGTGGAAGGCTCTAAACCCACAATTGCTCATTTGATCAAAAGAGAACAAATGTAAGTTGAACTGGATAAGAGGATCAGAAGTGTAAACCCCAATCACCACGTTTTGAATGACATGGAACACTGTTTGTACACCAGACCTCCTCACTTAACATTAGTGTATTATTTAGTGTATTATTAGTGTGTGTGTGTGTGTGTGTGTGTGTGTGTGTGTGTGTGTGTGTGTGTGTGACTTTTAGGTATTGTAACACTTTTCCCCCATACAGTTTATGTAGATACTAGTGTACCACACTATAAGTGCAAGAAAAATACACCGACAGTCATGCTGGGGGATGCTGCTCTATTCGTGAGTAAATATCTCACAGTAGAACTGTCACGCCCTCCTCTGAGTTGAGCATCTCCAGCGCGCTGCCGGTGTGCAGCTGAGTCTCGTCAAGCGCTGATTCGCCCGTTTTATAAGCCGGCAGTTTTCTCCTGGAGGCCGTTGGATCATCTCACCTTTTCCCTCTGAATGTCTTTTGTTCCATGCTCATGTTCATGATCTCGTCTCGTTTTGTCTTGTCACGTCAGGTTTTGTTCTTGCCTTTTTTCGCTGTATTTTCTTTAGTTTAAATCTCGTGTTTTCTTATTTTTATTTTTTTGCCTTTTTTTCCCTTAATAAATGGACTATTCATACCCGCCAATCCTGCGTTTGGGTGCCCTCTTTACCCCCGATCCGGCTCCCCCCACCCACTCTGACAAGAACTTAAGAAAAATTGATTTCAGTGGAAGGTCATATCTAAGACAAACTTGTGTCTTGGTTGATGTCCAACAAATCCATTAGTATATGACAGTGTCAGTAAAAATATGTAGTTAATGCACGGCCTGAATACTAATACAGAGTTGAGTAAGGATGAAATGATATTGCTCTTTTTAGAACATGTCTATTGACTGCAATGAAACAAATAAAAACACTGTCAGAGCATCTGTTGATAGGAAATAAAATATATGGCTCTGTTCATCTGAAAAGTGCTCTTATGGCACTGATCCATCAACACGTACTACAAATTGTTTCACTAATGCCATCTTAAAAAATCCCAGTACGACTCGACTAGCAATATTGGGACTATAATTAAAAAGAAATGGACAGGTATAGGATAAGAAACATTCTTCATTTACAGATAGCACAAAGACAATGCATTTAATGTAGTTTATTACATACATATAAAATAAGATAGAAAAATAAGGTATAAACTTGTAACAATGGCTGTTCATACATACATACATACATACATACATACATGTTTTTTCATACCCATCACCTGGGTAGAGCCACACACAACATGAAACTAACACATGTCATCTCATATCTGCATGTGTGTAATGACCAGGTAATTACTCATGAACTAAAGAATATTCACTAAAATAATAAAAAAAGAGAATCCAAAACCGATACAAAGTTGATTTCCTAACTAGGGTAAAGTCTCATGCGATATGCCGTCACTCATCCAACGGCTCACCTACTGTTGTTCTCAAGATTTATTCCATAGAATATTTTCAAATCCAACCTTTTTTCATTATCTTATCTACTACGAAGCGATGCTTTTTACAGACACATAGGCTATTTTCATAATTTCTCCAAATATAGGCTTCAGCTTTAAAAGGTTTATAACTACAATAATACAGTCACGCCGCTGCATCAACCCAACTGAAAGTAGTAGTGACATGAGCTTGAGACAGGAAGACGTGTTTAATGACACCCCCCCCACGCACACAAGACATCAGAAGCCATTTGTTGCATAGTAAAATCAGATTTTGGGGGATGGTGCAGTCCAGCATGAGCATACAGCTTCCAGTGAAATATTCAGAAATGAATTTATAATGTAATGTTTTGAATGGTTCACAGTGACAACATATATTATTGTTCATCTTAAATCCCTATAAATTCCCTTATAAAGTTTACAGATTATTAAATGATGGAATACTGGCTACACTGTCATAACCCACTGGATACAAGAGAAATAAAAGTTTCTACTTTTCTGAAGCAAACAAATTATCCAAAAAATTTCTAAAGCAATTTAGGATTTAGATTTATAATATACATTCAATACAATTTCGTATTTAATAATCGCTGATGTCTATTGAACTGAGAAGGTGAAAATCTTCAGAGAAAGCTGCATGCTCTGAGCACCGGTCTGATCAGTCGCCATTAATGATGACACATTCAGATGAAAGAAACCATGAGAACCATAATAAGGCACTTGTTTCGGTTTCACCCCTTCCCCATCAGCAGAAAGAAAACGTTGGTTTGGTCATTCGTTTTTACATCCAAGTACAGAAAATGGGATTGTTTTCACATAAAGGGTTCAGTGTTTTCATTGTTTTTTTTTACTTTACAATACTTGTAGAAAAGATTCAGCTGGAAAAATATATATATTTTATTCCCCTGAACTGGAGGATAAGAAAAGGTTTCTGTACATATGTTTTTTTGATTCTGTTGCTGTTTTTTTTATCCTCTTTAAACAATGATCTACAAACTTTATACAATTGTACAGCAGATAGGCAAGCATGGCTTATAAATCCTCAGAGACACTTTATTGAAAAGTGTTCAATTGTTGGTTGGGTAAAATGTTAAACACACCTGTTAAGGTTTAGTTTTATGTTTCTCTTTGCACTGTCTCTCATATAGTCAATGCTCCCTTTGATCCCGTGCTCGGGGAATCAGAGAAGAAGACAGAGTAGTGTTGTGACCATTTCACACAGCTAATGGAGAGGAACAGGAAGGTGCATGCACTAATGGCACACTATCACATACTACATATAGACGACTGTTTCATCAGTAATGACCCGAAAAATGTTTTTTATATGTTGACTGAAGGTTGTCTGTATTTGTATAGCGATCTGAACATATGTCATGTTGTGAGGATGCAGAGTAATGTAGTGAAGTGTTAGGAGCAGGTCGGAGTGGACTAACAGTTATTGCTTATTGCTTACAAATGTCTTAGTGCAGGTCTACAGTAGCAGGATGGTCCGCTCCACACACACACCTTTCCAACCATAGGCTGTCTTCTAGGCTTTGCTGCATGTCCATCGATCAGGTGCATCAACGCTGTATCTTCACTGCCAGTGCACTGAAAGTGATTTAAAGACTGTTTTTCTTTTTTTTTTTTTTTTTTTAAATAATCACTGATATATTGTGTTTTTAGAGTAGAGAAGTGATCTGAAGGCAGGCTATGGGCAGGTCATCATTGGATGAAGTTGAGAAGTCAGGAGGTCAGGGGTTAGTTGCCGGTGGTGGCTGGGTGGTTAGAGAAAAGGAAACAAAGAAAAAAAAAGAAAAGAAGAGCAACAAAAGAGGAAGGAAAAGAAAAAAGATAAAGAGGAGATTAGTTTCAGCTAGTGAAAGCAGGATGACAATCTGATAAACCCATCATAATCAGGCTTTAGGTTGAACTGAGTCAATATCTAAGCTTTACTGTGTTCATGCTTTGGCATGAATTGATTAGAACAACTCTGACTTTGGGGTTAACTGAATGTGGAAAATACACAATGCAGTGAAATTAGAAGACAGGATGGCAGCCAGCCAACAGGTTCCATGTTAAAAGGTGGAAATGAAACAACAAAAAATAAAGGGTGGTAAATATGTCTAATGGTTAGTAGCATTCAAGTGAAGGGTCAGATATAGCTCTTAATAAAAAGACAGAAGAGACCAGAGAGCAGCTGGTGCAGTGACAGGTTATCCAACTGCTATTAAGCACTAGAGCTCTTCAGAGGTTTATGCAGCAAGCTGGCAGGTATGATGAAGATGGATTATAATGTCATGGAGACAAGTAACTGAACAACGAAATAATTTAGGGCCAAAACATTTGTTGGTTGTTCTTGTACTCAATAAACTTTTTATTGCTTTTTTCAAATTCATTTTTCTATTTACAACAACATAAAAATCTTGGCCTTTAATGACACAAAGCAACACTACACTGAATTCTCTAGATAACATAATAGCCATGAAAACACAGGCTGTGGGAATTTGAGCCATCACCCTCAGCTTTGCAGACTACTGACAATTCACAGGACATATAATATAAAATGCTTTTGCATATAAACACTGGAAAAGTCCTGTCGTTCATATAAAGCCCTAACATATATCCAAAAATATAGGAAATTCTCTAAGAGGATACTATAAAGCAACTATTATGCATATTTGCCTTTCCTACAAATAGCCCTCTATATCATCACTGCTTTTTCTCAGCAAATTGCAAGTAAATTGACATTTCATATACATTCCTGCTTTATATTTATATATATTTAGATTTATATATCTTTTTAAGAAGCAAAAAGTAAATACTATTTTCTTTTTCAACAAACAACAAACAATAAAATGATGCTTACAGTAAAACATAAAAAAGTATCAAGTGGAATATTTTCTTTTCCATCAATGCATGTATACTCTGACATTTCTGTCCACAGAAGAGTGGTCAATCGTAAGACTATGCAGCTTCAATCCCATATGTATTCAATACAAATCGAATGTTCAGTTCTGTCGTCTGAGGTTTGATGTCGTTTTCACTTGTTTTTAAAACATGTCTGTTCATTGCTGAACAGAAGAGATGAACACTTCTTACTTTGTTCAGTGCAAAATAATAGCTGTGCCACATAAGCATCTCTGTATCAAATGAGGCAAATACCGAGAGTATAAAAAAACCCCAAAAGGAACAATAACTAAATAAAAAATAAGGTGAGAAATCTGTAGACTAGCAGTCCAGTTAAAATGCACAGATTGGTAAACCGGAAGTTCTGTGCAAATGGATTTTCCAAAGTATTTTTTCTGGAAAGCAGTAGTACCGTAACAAAAACATGATAAAATATGTGTACATGATAAATGAAAATAATGAAAAAAGGAGTAAAACATATAAAGACAAATTTTCCCCGCATGCCATCTGTAGTCGCAGCTGGTAAAAGGCATCAAGCTTACAAATGGCACTTTAGAACTTTTCATTAGGTCAAACAGAAAAAGATCAGGACCTGCAAAAACCTGCATAAAAACTGGAACTAGGGAATTCTAATAGGGAAATCTAGATAATTTATTTCCTGTTGGGCTGAATTCAATGTGTATATTTTATTGTTATATCTCACTCCATTCTTCACTACATTATATGTAACTCATCTATTAAACAATTGATCCAACTGTCATTTACAATTCATTTTCCTTAAAAATGCTTCTGTAATAAATCAATCCAATGTTTTTTCTAGTTTCCTCCTGCTATTCCAAAAAAAACACCTTTGTGGCGACACCTCAGTTTAACGATAATTAAAGAATCAGAATGCTAATTTGTGATCCTTTTTCTTTTCTTTTTAAATTTTTAAAATATATATTGTGGCAATTATGCAAAATGTACCACAATTTTCTAACCCGGGCATGTTATAGAAATAAACATAAATAATATCTTTAAATTACGTTTGGGATTTTGCATGAAATATTTTGAAAGGAAATAATAGTCCATTATTCGTCATCAACATCATGTCAAGGTCACAAGGTCATCAAAATAATGGAATGAAATTGTTTATCCAGATACTGTATGCTTTTTGACTGATTCTGGATGTCCTTCCAATCATTAGTCAAAACAACCATTTCTGCCTGTACTAAAGCTTGATACAACAGAATAGATCTAAAGGGATGTGACTATAAGTCACAAAAACGCAAATACGTGTTAGCTAAACTAACCTCTGTCTGTGGTCACTACCCTTTGGTAAGGATGGACCCGCATTTCGTGCCTTCGAACTTTAGTTGCCACTGCACCTGCTTGGATTGCAATAATATCACCAAAAACACAGATTAGATAAAACAATTGCTATCTTAAAATCAATTAAACTTAACAGATGTCATTTATCCATGTGGGCAAATTAAGTATAACAACTATTATGCAAATGAGAAAAAAAATACAGGTTAAGGCACAAATAATACTTGTTCATTTTTAAAAGTAGCATCATGTGTGGAAAAGTGGACAAAATGTTGCATTCATTCCAAGTAGTGGATCCGTGCTTGGATAATATAATGGACATGTACACACATACACAAAGACACACAGAAAAATGAGGGAGAGAGAAAGACAGTTAGAGAGCAAGAAAGAGAGAGAAAAGAGAAAGATAGTTAGAGAGCAAGAATGAGAGAGAAAAGAGAAAGATAGTTAGAGAGCAAGAATGAGAGAAAGAGAGAAAGAGAGAGCGAGAGAGACAGAAAGAGTGAGAGAGCTTTACTAGTCCCATAATCCTGTGCTGAAGCAAAACGGAAGTGCACCTCTCCAGTTCCACAGTTAAATATAATACTGATAAACTTCATCTCTGAGTAAACACACACAGAGAGTATAGTGCGTAGGCACATGTGCAGTAGTAAAACAAAAAGGATAAAAGATACAACGACAAGGATTAAAGTGATTAGTAAAGCAAGCTCCTTGATTTTCTTTCTTTTCTTGTAAAAGATAAAACCTAGCAGTCATTGGACAGTTCTGTCATCTAAAGATACACAAATATGACTTTTCTGCTTATGGGGCATCAATCACAGTTACAATAATAATAAGCAGATACTGAGGCTCTTTGGGCAGAGGGGTGGCCAGTGTCAACAAAACCAGTAGTGTGTCCGACTGACTGCTAGGCTGGATCACATAATTCATATACACTTAAGAAACAACAAGGCCGCTGTGAAACGAAAGCGCATGTGTGTTAACAATCAGATCGGCTGAGGGGCTCAGTAAGGATCCTTGAAAGCTTTTTTTTTTGCCTTTTGTTGGGAAAGCCACACCTAAAGAATAAAGGAAGGGAATGTACAATTAGTGCCAGCAGTATCTCTCATTAAGAAGCAACACACACTACAATTCCATGTGTTACTAAAGCCATTTTAGAGCAGTCTGTGCCCAATCTTTGAAAAACCAAGTTGCTCGATTTGGTCACTGCATGCACCCGCTTATGTTTTTCAGATTGGTTCATTTTATACTGTAAACAAGCTTGAATCTCACTGCCACAAAGCACCACCGAACGGTTATGCGAATAGAACTAGAACTTTAGAACAGTACCACCATCTCATAATTTGCAAAGTAGTCCCTGTCTGACCCCCACTGTCCCTCTCACCGTCTTCATGTTACTTCTACTGATGTGCTCTCTACACCAAAGGAGGAAGCATCCAGAGAAGGTTTGCAGCAGTTTGGGGCTCAGTGCTTTTTCTCCCTCATTATAGTACACACAGTTTCAACACAGAACATAATCGGAATAAAAACAACAACAACAACAACAACAACAACAACAACACAGGCTTTAGAAGAGACAAACAGTGAAACGCTGGGGAGCACAGGCTCCTGGAAGAGGGGGTGCTTTCCGTTCAGTCCAATAAGATGAGTGTTTGTATGGGGAGGTGAGCGTGTTGAAGAGATGTGTGCAGGGTAAAGGAAGGTGAAGATAGGGAATGAGGGGAGTGGAGTGGGTCTGCTTTAAAAAGGAGGCCGGCCGGTTGGTTCTGCACGCTGCACAGTGATGGGAAAGTGACAGGTCTGAAAGCCCAGGTACAGCGGCAACTCTTCTGCCTTTGATGATGCTGTATAGGTGTACACAAGAGAGAAGACATGGATGAAATCTTCCATTTTTCTCCCTCCACAACACTCCTTACCTCCTTAGCTGTCTCACTGAAAAGTTTCTATGATTAAACCCAAATAACAAAGCTGCTGAAATCAGGCCTCTAATATAAGCACTATTGCTGCCAGCTTGGAACACTTGGAGCAGTAGAATAAAGAGCTGCTTTATTAGACAGAGACTAAACCCTGCTCTAGCTCATCTCACACTGATCCTGCCTTATGGATGTACTTTTTTCATTTCTCAACTTAACTCTGTGCCTTGGGAGCAGCTTGTGGCAGAATGCTGTTTGTAAAATGATCCTCATAATCGGCTTTTCTGAAGTACCTTAATGAAGCCATAGAGCTTGTGTGGAGGACCGGGCCTCAGAGAGTGAGAAAGAGAAAGGGTGTGAAAAGAGGAAGGGAGAAAGAGTGAGGGTGGAAAGCAAAGGAGATCCCTCTCCTATAATCATATTATATAAAGCCAAGAGTGCTTAGCAGCCCAATCACTTATAACACATTTCATTAATGTATTGTTGCAGTGAATAAATTTACTTCTATAATGCTGAATGGATTAAATGGAGAAAGTGTTGACTTTTTATTTTTTGTAAATATACAAAGCTTGTCTATAGTGAGAGGCAGCATTTGGGCAGGAGGTGAGGAGTGTGGGGTGGTCAGGGTTCAAGAAAGGTGACACAGGAGCATAGTTGTCGTGCCTCACTGCCCAAGTGTGTGACATGTCAAGGCATTCACAATTCTTACCTAAAACACCACTGGAGTCGATGGGGTACTCAAGGATGGAGGTGGCTGGTGCCAATGTGTATGGGTATTCATAGGGTGTGGCGTAGATAAGGCCAGCTGACTCCGGCCCGGGAGGCACCAGGGTCGCAGCAGCGTGTGCGTGAGCTGAGCCGTTGGGCAACACAGTCTGGATCTGCCGAATTAGTGGCATGATTGTGGGGCCAGCAGGCGCAGGAGTGCGTAGGGCAGCTGGAGGCAAAACGGGTGCTGGGCCACTGATGATGCGTGGGGCCTGGGCACTTGCTGCAAGAGAGAAGGCAAGGGCAGCTGCATTGAGCGGGACAAATGGATAGGGTGTGAAAAGAGAAAAAAGAAGACAAAATAGTAAGTTAGCATTTACCATGGCACAAAAGTCTCAGCAGAATGAGCACGAAGTTCAGGGGCAGCTGGTTAGGAAGAAACCAATTCAGTGGTATTGTACCACAGCTATTCCACAACAAGCGCATTTCAAGAGCAGCATTTGCAAACCTCGACATAGCAAATAGTTGAGTGTTGCAAGTGTTTGCAGGCGCACAGCTCACTGTCTCAATTTAGAATCATACTAGGGATCTGTATTGAGTGCTCTTATTTCCAAATCAGGGTTATAAGATTACTACAGGTAGGATCACACAGACACAGACTTTTTTACCTACAGACAGTAGGTAAAAAAGTGTTGCAAACAAATTCCTATTGAGAGATGAGGATGTACTGACGTGATTTAATGTTTGCATCCCTGTAAGTGCCGTTTAGAATGGCCAGTTCCATCAACTGCATCTTCTTTAGACTGTCCTCTCCTTCAGCCTGCCAGATACACAACAGAGGGGGAATTAAATTAGAGGAGCAAAGACACACACACACAACCACACACACACACACACACACACACACACACATGAAAAACACGATGTATACATACAGAGAGTTTTATTAGTCATTGTGCAGTTGTGGTTGTCGAGGTGGGTTTGGTCGAGCATCAGATAAAGAATCAGAGAAGGAGGCGGGTTAAACAAGTCATCTCAACAACAACAACAAATTTCAGTCCCATTAAGGTGTGAATTGTGGGCAGGGCTTGTTGACTATATATTGAAGGTTTAATCCGATACAGTCCTTGACAGTAGCGTTTTTTACAGAGATTGTAGTATCTTAAAGAATGTGTTTTGTAGACCATGTCTTTTCACCCATTGCTGTTGTTGCATCACACGGACCCAGACGCTTTCAACCACAAAGCAGAGGCAGCTCCTCCAGCAACCTCATCTACTCTCCTCTGTTGTCGCATTCTCAAACAGTGGTGGCAGGTGGGGTCTGGAATTGCCAGTCTGCTGTGAAGAATGCCGAGTTCATCCCTGCATTATCTTCTCACTACTCCCTGGATTTTATGGCCCTCACTGAGACCTGGACAGCCCCTCAGAATTCTGCTACACCCGCTGCTTTATCCTCTGCCTATGCATTCTCTCATACACCACGAGAAACAGGCAGGGGTGGTGGCACAGGTATCTTGTTGTCTCTGAGATGGTGCTTCACACCGCTCCCTATGTCTCGTTTATGTCAGACATGTTGGGGGGGGGGGTTAAGCAGGATCGGAAATGAAAAGCGCACCCAACATGCAGGATTGGCAAGTCTAATTTATTCATTTATTAAAAAAAAAACAAGCAAAAGCAAACGTAATAAGAAAAAGATTTAAACTAAAGAGAAAAAAAAGGCAGGAACGAGACGAGATGAGACGAGAACGAGACATGAACATGAACTTGACCTTGGCTTGAAATAACATGCAGGAAAAAGGGCGAGAGATGAAAATGATCCAACAGCCCCCAGGAAAATTCTACCGGTTTATGACCACGCGAAAATCAGCACAAGACGAAAATCAGCACAAGACGAGAATCTGCACACCGGCAACGCGCTGGAGACGCTCATACCAGAGGAAGACGTGACAGTTTAACCATGTCTTCTTTTGAGTTTCATGCCGTTTCAGTTATCACTCAAATCAAGCTTGTGATAATTGTCATCTACCGACCTCCTGGCCCTTCTTAGGATAAACTTCTTGAATGAGATGGACACTCTTCTCAGTAACTTCCCTAATGATGGCATCCCTCTGAGAAGTCCTTGGTGACTTCAACCTCTTCAGATAAGTTCCATTCCTCCTGTCTTTTGCCTCTCATGAATTCTTTTTCTTTGTCTCTCAATATCTCACTCCCCACACACAAAGGAGGAAATGTCCTGGACCTGGATCTTTACACGTCCTTCCACAGTTCTGAATCTGACTGCCACCCCACATCACACCTCTGACCATCACATGGTAACATTTAACTTCTCTCTTCCCATGATTTCTAATAGCAGCTGTCAAAATCTCTCCTTAACCCATCAATTACCATTCTACCCCCTCCTCCTCTATTGCTTCTTGCATCATCTCTTCCCTTCCTGACATTGATTCTTTTTCCTTTCTACCCTTAGATTCAGCCACTGACACTTTTCTCTTTCTCTAACCATTGACACACACTTTGTCCTCTGTCTACCAAACCTAGGAAGACTTCTTGGCTGACGGAAGTGTTGCGCAGCAGCAGAAGAGAACTCCGAGCAGCAGAGAGAAGGTGGAAGAAATCACACCTTGATGCAGACCCACAAGCACTGCTCGACTGGTCCCTCCGCCCCTGAAGATGCGAGGTAAATCTACATCAAGACTGTTCTAGCACCAAGATAGTGGAACGAACTCCCCATCAATGTAAGAACAGCTGAAACACTGACTGAAAGATTCTCTATGGAGTTCAACATCTGGACTCTGCGGTGGCCAATCCGTGTGTGAAAATGATGTCTCATGCTCCATGAATCACTTTTTCACAATTTGAGCCTGATAAATCCTGGCATTATCTTCTTAGAATATGCCTTTGCAATCAAATAAGAAAAAAATCCATTGATGGAATAAACTGGTCATTCAGTTTATTCAGATAGCCAGCTAACCTACCATTGCTGAACCTAAAACTGAACAACTGCGACAACTTATGCTTAGTTAAATCCAGGTGGCGACTTTTTTTTTTGGCCAGGCAAAGCCCTAAGATCTATAAATGTCTGCTGGCAAAAAAGTGGCAGAATCTATCTTCATCTATGATTTGTTTAAGTCTTTCCCAGATGAAGCAGGAGAGAGGAGAGATTTATTTGGTGGCCTGTGTGCATACTGCTGCAGAGACCTTAGAAGGTCCCAGAACACTCCTCTGCCTGGGAGAGGTCTAAATATCAATACTTTATTAAGTCAAGAGGCTTGTGATGAATTGTAGGGGGCAAGATGGAGAACTGTTATGAATCACTCTCTGTCTTTATGTAATCAGCCTAATGGACACTGTCCTTGAGCGGCCTCCAGGGGCTGCTGACTGCTTTGCTCTGTGTTACAGGGGGGCTCTGCTTTATCTGTATGAGGAAGAGTTTGGATGCTTTGTAAACAATATCACATTTACTATAGAATTTACTATACATGGACATATTCCATACATATCCTGCCATCCTGAAACACTAAATCTGACAAAAAGCCGTTGTTGGATGCAGTGTCAGTTAGGAGCCAGTGAGAGGAGGTGTGCTGTCATTATATTCTGACAGTTCATTGCTCACATTCATTCATTCATACACACACACACACGCGCGCGCACACACGCGCGCGCACGCACGCATGAAGAGTCTAGACATTCACACTGTGAGTTTCGTTGTTCCTGTACATAGCTCACTCCACTTTTTTATTCTTCAGCTCAAATACTTTTCTGTCTAAATATTTGTGCTCTGATGGATATTTTTTTACCACACGTTGTATCCACAAAACCAGCAGTATTGTGGAATGACCCCTCACGTCCCTCACATGCACTCTTCACCCTCCTTCCATCTTGTAAAATGTATCGTAGCTTTCAGACAATCAAAACTTAACTACTGCAAACTGATACACACAGACACACACACACACACACACATACAGACACACACACACACTTACAAATAGATAGAAATATATGCATATTTAGCTGATACTCTGATCGACCCTATTTAATATGCGTGTGTGTGTCGTGTACTGTGTCTGCTATATATGCTTGAAATTACAGTAAAAGCTATTTGACATAATTTGACTCTCAAAAAAAAGTCAGTTGTCAGTCTGGCACACACTATAGTAATCTTTCACTGACTCTCACTCATTCACTCATTGCTCTCTCTATCTGTCGACTGCACACTATAGCCTTTGCTTTTTCACTGCTGTAATCACATCCTGTCTCCATCTTTCTTCCTCCTCACTTTCCCTGTGACAAAGTTGCCCAGGGCCTTCTTGCACGCAGAGTGCAATTGTGCCAGACAAAGCTGCACAAAGCCTAAGTGATTATGCTAGTGTGTGCGTTCGTGCGTGTGTGTGTGTGTGTGTGTGTGCGTGTGTGTGTGGAGAAGGCAGGGTGGGGGGTTTGAGGCGGGAGGGTGTGTATCTCCTGATGCTTGAAGCAAACATCAATATGGTCAATCTCTGTTTAATATAAGGAATGCTCTAGGAAGCCAACGCTGGTAAATCTTATTCTCGCTGTTCCACCAGACGCCCTGGGCTTCAGCTGCGTGTCTTAAAGTATTTTCAAAAGCACAATACAAATCTTAGGCTGTGCAGGAACTTTGTCAGAAGCCTCCCAGCAACTAGACAACACAAAACGGCTGCCCAAATACTATTTGTGAAAAAGCTCACAGAAAAAAAAAGCAAACAGAAAGAAAGCCAAGCTGGTAGTCTTCTAAAGCCTTTTAGCAGAATAAACTGATCAATTGATAAAAACTACTATCAGTATAATAATAAGCATCAAGCTATTTATTCAAAATAGTTTATGTCAGACTATAGTATAATTAATGTATGTAAATGTAGACAACACTAAGTACTGTATGTAAATGTAGACAAGTCTAAGTAATAACTTCCTGGAAATAAAAACCATTTCACTCCGCCTTTTTCAATAAATATCCATTTTCCAGCAAATCCTAATAAAGACGTATAACACTGTCAGCCTGAGCGCACATAGGAGCAGATGACCTTCGAATAGCGAATTAAAAAGTGCAGAGATTTATTAGTATCATCATACAGTCTCTAAGCAGCGGTCCGAGCAGGGCAAGAGGGGAAAAGACAGGGAAACTAGAGCACTTATAGAGGGATACAGCACAGTTCATCTGAACTGGAATGCTTTTAATGTCTGTCTGCATAAAAAGGAATCACTCTGGAGCTATTCAGCCTGGGAGCACATTGACCTTTGGAGTACAATGCCTGCTAGGCTAACCCTCCATCACCGGCTGTCAGGCTGACTCTGACTCTCTCTCTCTCTCAACTACTTTATTCAGTCACTTTCTTTCAGGTTGAAGGGGCATTCTGCGACTGAACTATTATTATAAATAAAAAAATGTATGTTGATTGTGGATGTATGTAGTAACCTTAATCAATATGAAAGCTTGAGGATCAATTATGTTGATTATGTCTAATTCTCTCTGTCAGAATCTCTATGCTTTTTTATAGCATGTTTGTGTGATTTTGTTAGATGAAAAATCTTTCCTTCCCCATCCGTTTCTTCATACCAATTTTCTACCTCTCTTTTAAACACAGACAAGGAACAGAAAGTCCACTTTAAACAGTAAAATAACAAAAAGTTTCTCTGACTGATTATGTTGGTCCTATGATAAAACATTTCTATTTTCAAAGGAATGTTAATTCAAGCATTATTATGTCCCCATTTGGCAAGTTATAAAGGTTCACTGAGTCATGTGACATTTTCAGTTGCCAGCTCAGTGCAACATGTATTGCAGATAGTAAAGAGACATACCATTTAGTTTGCTTGTGTACCATCTGGAACATCATCTAAAGGAACATTCTGCCTGAATAATTTTATTTCTCCAGTACAGTAATAGAGATCTAAGGTTCCCATAAGTCATTACACTCACACAAAGTTACTGTATGTGTCCTCAATGCCAACTTGTTAACTGGGAAAATCAAATACTCTGTGTACACAATTTTTTTTAAATCCCTGGTGGGTAAAATAGAGAGGACAATGTGATATCTAATCAGATAGAAAATGCCCAAAGATAATGAGGCCACTCCAATGCATGATTTTAAAATTGCTCATTACCATTGAAGTATGTGCGAGTAAAAATTCAGGAAAAACCAAAAATGATCCAACGGCCATAAGGGGAAAAACACCGGCTTATAACGCCGGTGAATCAGCGCT
>JAOTRA010000032.1:3394208-3404505 GCA_026260255.1 Pseudolaguvia tuberculata
CACACACACACACACACACACACACACACACACACACACACACACACACACACACACACACACACACATACACACGCCCCTATGACTACAATTATAAGCTCTGTTCACTCCTAAATCTTGAGAGGAATATTTCTAGAGCTCTTCCTCTCCAGAACACTGTCTGCTCTCTAGTACTATACCCCCCCCCACACACACACACTTATACACACAGCATTTACTATGATATGAGCACACAAATAAATGGCAACAATTACTGAGAACAGCAAACTTGTGCTAGCACTGCTGTCTTTCCCAGACTAATAACATTGTTCACCAAATTGGAACGAGTGTGTGCTGCCAAGAGAGCAACAACGCTGCAAGAGTTTGAAGGACCAAATTAATATCTGTGCCGCTGGCAGTCTGTGTTGGGGATGAGCGACACCAGGATGTGTACACGTTTGTTCTTCTGTTATCAGACAGACCAGGCCAGTGTTCCTCTGCCCTGATTCTCTGACCTCATCATACCCTCACATTCATCTCTTTCTCTCTCTCTCTCTCTCTCTCTCTCTCTCTCTCTCTCTCTCTCTCTCTCTCTCACACACACACACACAAACAAAAGAAAAATGAAGAACGAAGAAGAATAGATTCTTCAACTGTATTTTGCAGAAGTTCTAAGTAAGTGACACACTCACACTCTCTCTCTCTCTCTCTCTCTCTCTCTCTCTCTCTCTCTCTCAGATCAGCTGGGACTCTATTCTTGGCTAGTGGTTATTTGAGGCTTCTTATTTCATCTCTCATTCCTCCTAATGAACCTAAGCACACTAAAAATGATCCTGTGTGCCCTTCAGAATAGCAAGGACAGCCAGAACCTACACACACACAGGTGCGCAAATTCACCCAACACACACACGCACACGCACGCGCACGCGCACGCACACGCACACGCACACACACACACACACACACATATATCTGTTGTAAGTGTATTACTGTTTAATTCATCTGCTGGATTGTGTACATACTGGTATTTGAAATCCATACAATTTCCTGTTGCTTATTCACTACATGTTATACAATATGTATCTTTATTGTCTTTATTTTTCCTATTTTGTAAAATCCTCTTATAGTGCTCTTATAGGTCTTGTTGTTACCGAATTAATGTATTCTTAACGAAACCGATGTGGTCCTTACGCCAGCATTCTTTAATGAAGCGGGAAAATAAACATCCTTTTATCCTGGGATTAAAGGATTGGTCATTTCAAATGGTGGCCCTGTTCATGCTGAAGAAGTGCTATAAATAGCAGTATGCAGAAATCATGGGGGAAACAGCACATTAATTGGGATCAATCAGATTGGTGCTCTGCATTCTCTCCTGGGTCAGAAGGCTTCGGTAAGCGAGAGCTGATTGGTTAACTGCTGGGATGCTGGGAAATTCGATTAACTCAAAACAAACGCAGAGTTTTGAATGCAGAGATCCAGTTCAATGTCACCCCTATTAGTGTTGTGCACGCCAAACACTGAGACTTAGAGGGTACATGCCACTCTTAATGACTGCACTTAAATAAGTATGTAAGTATGAAATGCTTTAGAGCCGAAAATAGTTCAAACTGAGTCTGACACTAAGTGCTCACAACAAACCATCAGTTTCATCTGTAATAGATTAAATGGGCCCATAAAATAAAGCAAAACTCAGTAGGAGGTTCACTCTCTTAAGCATCTCATAATGAAATCGATACACTGGACGGGTGCCCATGTCCTAATGCAAGGAAAACTGGATTACACTGACATCTAGACCTCTAATTAAATAACACATTATTGCAAAGATGTACTTTCTGCGTTTTAGCAATTTAATTTACTTTAAAAAATGTAATTAAAGACTTGAGTAAAAGTAATCATTTTATTATATATTTCACTGAGTTCAGTGTAGAATATTTAATACTCTTTGTTTCTCTTTTTGGTTTTTTTTTACTAAGTGTGTGTATGTTTATGTTTGAATTTTCTTTTTGTATCCACTCATGAACCAATAAAGCGCTGGGTGTAAATAAGATCCTCTATACTCACATCAGGATATTCTTTAACAGGCACATAAAGCTTTTCTTGGAGCTGTACTATAGGACCCATGGCGTCAGGCAGCTCAGAACTCCTCTTGTCTGTGCTGCCGTTTAATGTGTCGTTGTACATGTCCTTCCGTACTCTGCTGATCTCTGCAACAAGAAACACACCTTCTCTTAGTCATGCAAATTACAGCATAATTACAGCTTCTTTCTACGACAGCAAATGGACGTGCAGTTAATAACGATTTACAGGGAAAATGTTTTTTTTAACAAGCATGTGGTAGAAACCAGCATGGGTGGATTCTGACCACTGTATTGGTAGACATCAGCATTTTAACTGCTGTTCAAATATTTTAGGATTGAATTCTAATGAATAAATGTTAACTGATTTGGTAGTATGATTGATCCAATTGACAACTTATCTGTTTGGATCATAACCACATGGTAACCTGTGTTAACAATTTCAATCAAAGCTTCAGAACAAAAAAACATCCCATGTAAATTTGCATGCAGAGTTTGCATGTTCTCCTCGCGCTTGCGTGGGTTTCCTCCGGGTACTCCACAGTCCAAAAACATGCAGAATAGGTGGATTGGCGATTCAAAATTGTCCATAGGAGTGAATGTGTGTGTGAATGGTTGTTTGTCTATGTGTTGACTTGAGATGGACTGGCGACCCGTCGAGGGTTTACCCCCGCCTCTTGCCCTATGTGTGCTGGGATAAGACTCCTGTGACCCCGAATTCGGGAATAAGCGGGTAAGAAGATGAATAAATTAATTAATGAATTACTCAATTAATGATCAAGCTGCAGGCAACTTACATATGATGAGTGGTGGTCCGATAAATGAAAAATCCCGAACACACACACTCTCAAAATGACTTTGAGTTGATTATTGTATTGGTGTGATTTGCAAGGTAGTAACTCACTTCTTCCCTACACGGGGATCTGCTGGAGCCTATGTCAGCGCACATACAACGAAAGGCAGGGGAACCCCCTGGACAGGTCCCCTGTCCATACAGGATCACAAACACACGCACACACACGCTCATTCTTATGGGCAATTAGGCACCTAACAGAATCACCAATCAACCAAATGTTACAGTTTGGCATTTGGCAGACGGTCTTATCCAGCGCGACTTACATTTGGTCTTTTTTTTTTTATAACTGAGCAATTGTGGGTCAAGGGCCTTGCACAAGGGCCCACAGTGGTTAGTGGAGATGGGAATTGAACCCCGGTTTTTCTGGTATTAGTCCAACACCTTAACCACTTCCCAGCAGAAGGTACATGTTTTTGGACTATGGGAGAAGTACCCGGAAAAAACCTATGCAAGGGCAGGGAGAAACTCGATGCAGAAAGACCCTTTGAGGCAACTGTGCTAGCCACTATGCCACCGTACTGCCCATTTATAAACCATGCAAGATATTTTTCTGGTTAGTAATTTGAATGCTTTAAATATGTCAATCACAGACGAAAAAACTGGAGACATGCTGTGTACTTGAGTCTGTCTGGATCTTTTCCAAACACCAATCTGTCCTTTTAATGCTATTTCTAAATCAACTCAGTCCTTAGAAGACTAGTAATAGTTTGGATGCATGCACAGGTGGAAGAACAGACACAAGGAATGATAGTCACATGTTTAAAATAAGAGATTGTGACATGCAGTCTGCGGTGTGCGGGTTCTGAGACCTGCGTCTAATTGGTTTAAAAATCACATGTTGTCCAAACTGCACATCATAGCAGTTTAATTAGCAGGTCAGCTGTTTGTGTGCTTGCATGTGGTTGGGGAAGCAACAGCACAAGATATGTTAAGGATGTTAAGGATCTTTTTAAAACTCCATAGGCATCACTAGTGTTTCGCTATGCAAAATAAATGAACACAAACTGACATATCCTCTCTATGTGCTGCTTTCACTGGTAACCACACTGTTAAAAAATTACCAATAGCCCAATAGTCTATTTAAAGCCCCAGCACTACACAGCACTAAATTAACACTATTGAGAGAGAGAGAGAGAGAGAGAGAGAGAGAGAGAGAGAGAGAGAGAGAGAGAGAGAGAGAGAGAGAGCGAGCTAATTAAAACGATCAGCTTTGTTAATATTTTAGAAATAGACACAATTTCCTGTAATGAAGAAGCCAACATTGTGTTGTATAATTCTATTATTGAAAGGTGAATTCTCAGGAGCAACTCTCATGGGCAAAACAAAGAGGATATAGAGAATAGAGATGCAATTACAAGTGGAATAGAATGAGGCTACAAGCACACACCCGACACAAAATACACTAATATAATCTGGCTATTTCTATAAGCAATTCCATACAATTTTCATACATCCCTTTTTTATTTAGAAGGGCATCAACACCTATGGATTTATACTGGACAAGATGAATGTAAATGAGAAAGCTAGGGAATAAATATTACTGAGGTTGGAGGGAAAGCCCTGCTGTAATGCATAATCAAACACATAGAAGAAAACACTGAATACTAAATATTCACATCAGGTAGCTGTTTCTTGACAGAAACCTGACTTTTGCTCTATGGCCATATTCACACTGCAGATCTTAACAAATTACAATTTTGTATTTACATTGTACATGGGTACATTACAACCCAGGGTAAATACATTGATCAGACTTAAGAATGGACAAAGACAAAATAATTATTTTAGCTTTTTGCAAAATATTTAAAGTATTCACATTTAAAGTATTTGACAAAATGCTGCTCTCTTCATTCATTCATTCATTCATTCATTCATTCATTCATTCATTTTCTTACCTGGTTATTCCCTAATTCAGGGTCACAGGGGTCCGCAGGAGCCTATCCCAGCTCACATAGGGTGAGAGGCGGGGGTACAACCTGGACGGATCACCAGGGCAACACTATGGACAATTTACAATCACCAATCCACCTAATCTGCAATCAACCTAATCTGGACTGTGGGAGGAAACCGGAGTACCTGTTGGAAACCCATGCAAGCGCAGGGAGAACATGCAAAACTTCGCACAGAAAGATCCCCAGCCCGAGAATTGAACCCGGTACATTCTTGTTGTGAGGCAACCGTGCTAACCACTACGCCACCGCACTGCTCTCTGCTCTCTTTAGACAGAGGAAAAACAGGAGACTCCTTATTGCTATGGACAAACATAGCATATATGTAGTATTTTCATTCATTCATTCATTCATTCATACATCTTCTTACCCTAGCCCTATCCCAGCTCACATAGGGCAAGAGGCAGGGGTACACCCTGGACGGGTCACCAGTCCATTGCAGGGCCACACATAGACAAATAACCATTCACACACACATTCACTCCTATGGACAATTTAGTATCACCAATTGACCTGATCTGCATGTTTTTTAAATGAGGAAACCAGAGTAATCAGAGGAAACCCTCTGAACATCCACACACACTCCATGACCCGAGAATCGAACCCAGAACCCAGTTGTGAGGCGACTGTGCTAAAACCTTTGTTGAGACTGTCTTATTTTTTCATACACCACTTGTATTTATACAATTACAAACAACTTATATTGACAGCTGAAAATCAGATTTTTCTGCCTAAATGGCAGACGGTAATGCATGTATCTGAAATATCACATTTATTTCCACATACAGAAATCATGGCTCATATCCCATCTGTGCCACAATGGAGGAAAGAAATCTGAATTGGATCACTTAATTATGCAGTGTAATTTTAATGTACCATAGGAGTGTAATATGATTAAATATCAAATTAGGTGCTCTCAAATGAGCTAATCTCATATACTGCTTATTCCACAAAGGCTCACAGGGCAAACACATCACACACATGCCGATTCACACACTTCAGACAACTTGATGAAAAGAATCAGCCTATAGAAAATGCTTTTGGAAAAAGGAGGAAATCCCCCAAGCACAGGACAGACATGTAAGTCCACACCATTACAGTAACTACCCTCAACCATCCCAATAACTCAAAGCCTGGAATAGCCTTTTTTGGCCATAAGTGACAAGTGCATCGTTATAAAATATGACACATGCTTTCATTGTGAAAACCAAAGAACTTGACTGAGACATAATAAAAGTTCCTTTTAGAAATGAGGCAAGAACACTGATATCAATATGCCAAGGATGACTTGGTATAGAGAACAGGAGTAGAAACAGCAAGTCTCTAACTATACTGCTTTGAAATTCCATCACATAAATGGAACACTTTCACAGGGAGGTCTCTTCCTTTTCTGCTTCTTCCTTTTCTAATTGCTGAGAATGCATAAAACTGCCAGAGGTTATTTAAGGCCTGCTATTCATTTCATTTCCTTATAAATATCCATAGGTTTCTAATAACTGTTCTCAATGTTAACAGATACATGGAGTTTCACCACTTCATACTGACAATACTAATTTAACATCATTTAATCATAAACTTAATGTGGTGTCGCCATAAAATATACAAAGGCCTCTGTTCTTATTGATCACAGAAAATAGGTCACTTTCTCACTACTCACAGTGAACTAACTACACCAAGCCTGGGATGCCTGAATCTCTCTCTCTCTCTCTCTCTCTCTCTCTCTCTCTCTCTCTCTCTCTCTCTCTCTCTCTCGCTCTCTCTCTCCTGGGTAGTAAAGTTCCATTTCTTATACAATGTTTGATATGCTGCTTGAATGAGTATGAATGTACTAAGATACTAAGAAAATGTAGTGAGCTAAGCTCTATGTTAAATGATGCTTAGCTACACTAAAGACTCTACTGGAATGCAATGGTTGTGTTAATTTGGGAATAAATGTAAAGTAAATTTCTTCTGTGTCCCAGTTCAATGGTTGTTTATTGAGCAAAAAGCAAAAAAAAAATCTGCCTTACAACTCTGGTAATTGTAAAGTGTTGCTACTACTGTGTATCTTGATTAACAACATCACTTTGCTACTGAAAAACCATTTGATAATTAAACTACTGGTATAATGAAACTACTTCAAAGTATTCCTATATTTTCTAATTGAAGTAAGCTGTCAGATGGTATTTGGGTTTGAGAGGATGGTCATTGATGTTCTGCTATGGGATATCAGGGCTCTGAGTCTAAATGCGATCGAACACCCGTGTACTTAAGCTTGTTTTCTTTAGGACTGGAAGGGCTGTCCAACGGTCAGACAAGGGCTTCAGAGTTGAGGATGATTAAACTGTCAGGAGTGATTTATGTGTGACGTTATTACGCCATTTTAAAAGCACTTTTTGTGATTTGTCAGCTTTCTTGCCTGCCGATTTCAATCACTTTCATCACCAGCCTCAAGGGCCGGACTTGCTGCACGACTGAGCATGCACTGGACACCTGTGCACATATGCCAATGATACCACAGACACACAGTTGTAAACTTCTGAAATGGCAGATAAAAAAACACTAAGAGAAAATTGACTTGGATACTCTCCCCTGGATACATTAGATAAGACAGGTCTAGTTTTTATGTTCATTATCAAAGTTTTTTCCACTACTGGTTTCCTACCACAGTCCAAAAACATGTAAATTAGGTTGATTAAGTTAGTGTGAGTGTGTGTAGTTGTTTGTCTATGTGTGCCCTGCGATGAACCAGCGACTGTCCAAGGTGTACCCCTGCCTCTCACCTTATGTGCGCTGGGATAGGTTCCAGCAGATTCATGTGACACCGAATTAAGGAATAAGCGGCTTGGAAGATAAATCATTGAATGAACATTTGAGGACACAAGGGGGTATTGGTTAGCTAAAAACATGATAGAAAACCAAAATAATTTTATTAAGTCATCCTTACACTGCACAATGTATATGTCCACCCACAGGCATGAATATATTTACGGTTTGAAAAGTGTGTCAAAATGTCAAAATCTATGGAACTAAAAATAATACCAGACTACAAGACACTGTTTTCCAGGGCAGTAAATGTGAATGATTCTTTTGGACATGAGCTTAACACATAGCTAGCTAAAAGTGCTAGTAATGCTAGCAGCACTACAAGCAGCATGCATGCAGAGATGCTGGAGTGGAAAATGTTTCTTCATTTCGGAGCACAACAGGAGGATGCTTTAAGAGGAGTGAAGACCAGGAAAGCAGCAGGACCAGATGGCATCTTAGGTCAAGAAATGATGGTCTGTGCTGATCAACTAGCACTGGTATTCACAGAGATATTCGACATCTCCTCAGAACAGTCTGTAATTCCCACATGCTTAAAAACATCCATCATTGTTCTGGTGCCAGTGAAGCCCTATACTGCCCTACAGAACTATTAGCCAGTAGCTCTCAAGAGCTTTAAAAAGTTAGTCAGATCACTGACTGTTGCGCAACACAGCTCAACAGAAACAGGATTCACATCAAATAGTGCTTGTTAATTGTTCACAGTATTTAACACATTATTCCCTAACACCAAGCTCCTAAAATGCTGCACTCACTGTACACTCATGACAGTGTAGCAAGATATATTGCAATACAATACATATTGTAATACGTAGAATTACTTCAAATTTCAAGTCTACAACAAATACAAAGCTTTTATTTTTTACACCATGCTTACTTTCTGATACAATGGATGTATATGTCAGCGACAACTAGAGGAGTGGAGGAGAAAGTGGTTTAAAATGCACTGAGGGTTTTAATTAAATATTAATATAAACATGAATTTATTTACGATATAAAACATTATACTATTTTGTATACAGTGCTAATGTGCACTGACATATAGGTTTACTCACAACACGCTCCTGAAATCTTCAAACATCAACATCACTTCTTGTGTTGTATGCAGAAACAAAGATCTGCTGCAAAGAGACAATGTTTCCAATGCCCTTGGTCAACTAAGGCTCAAAATAGGTCATTTGATTAGACAAATCATGTAGTCACGCTCCAGCATTTTGAAATTAAATAATCACCATCAAAATTGCATTTGCTTTGCACCTTGTGACATTGCATCCTGAATTTGGTCAGATTAGATACATTTGGTCCATTTAATGTTTATATATCAATCAAACCACACCAGAGTTGCTTGGAAGCGGGCTGAGACAAATCTTTTTAGCTGTATTGGTCTGCTGAGAACCAGGGTTTAATTAGTTTATAATTTGTCAAATGAAGGGCTTTAACTGAGCAATAGCACCAAAGTTAATTTTAATCGAATCAAAACACATCTAAACTGCTAACATTTTTACTATAATAATAATTATATAGTAATTCTGGTTTATTAACACAGTTTAATTTTTTTTAGATTTGAATATGTCATTATCCTTTAAAGCATTTAACTGCATGTTACACTGTGTATAATTTTGAATGTGGCAATGATATAGATTAAGATAGAAACCCTCAAGCTGTGAGTCAGCGATGCTACCTACTGTGCCAGCATCTCACCTTTCAACTAATTGTCTTTCTGAAGTATCTTTGTTCTAAATGTAGTCAGATAATATAGATATTAGTATAAAGTTGACATATAACTTAAAACATGGGCTGTCACGATTATTACATTTGGATGATGATTAATTAAAGAAACAATTATGACAATGATTATTTAATTTTAGCGATTAATGGTTTATTTTTATTTAATTAATTTGACAATTAATTGTTTGTAAACATTAAGCATTTTAAAAAAGCCATTCAAAGTATTCTATAATTGCTCTAATTTGTGTCTTTGATTTAATTATTTGAATAATTGTATTATAGATAATGTTATTTAAGGGCGACCCAGTGGTGTAGTGGTTAGCACAGTCGCATAACAAGTAAGCGTCTCTCCGGGTGAAATTTGCATGTCCTCCGGGTACTCCGGTTTCCTCCCACAGTCCAAGAACATGTACATTAGGTTGATCAATGATTATAAATTGTCCATAGGAATGAATCTGAGTGTGTGTGGTTGTCTGTGTGTGACAACTATGTTCAGGGTGTACCTCTGCCTTTTGCCGTATATGCACTAGGATAGGCTCCATGGAAAAAGCGTGTTGGAAAATGAATGAACGAATGAATGAATGAACGAATGAATGAATGAATGTGATCACACATTGATTAAGGTTAACAAAACGTGAGCAGTGACTGAGTGCAAACCACTATGGTACCAAAACAAGTGAAGAGCTCTATGGTAAGAAGCAAACAATGCTTCTCTTTCAGCTCATGTGATCTTTACGTGGTCTCTACATGATTCATTATTACACCTATCCACCAGCTCTTCCCCCAGAAGGTCAAGTAAAATGAGACACCTACTGGAAACAGTAGTAAGACCCCTGCTGACGTCATAATAAAACAATCAGTGATATAAAATCACTGTAAGAGGGAATGTGATATTGTAAATATAT
>JAOTRA010000032.1:3437295-3456441 GCA_026260255.1 Pseudolaguvia tuberculata
TCATTCATCTTCTTACCCGCTTATTCCCGAATTCGGGGTCACAGGGGTCTGCTGCGCCTATCCCAGCACACATAGGGAAAGAGGCAGGGGTACACCCTGGACGGGTCACCAGACCATCTCATGGCAACACATTCACCATTCACACACACATTCACTCATATGGACAATTTAGAATCACCAATTCGTGGGAGGAAACCCGAGTACCCGGAGCAAACCCACGCAAGCGCTGATAGAACTGCCCCTAGTCAAAGTTTAAATTATGAATACCTACAACAGTGGCCAGACAATAATAGTCAACATGAACATTAAAAAAGTTGCAGATCATTAGTAAAGCTCCAAATAATATTCATACTTTTTAATTCTGGTCTCATTTTCCCTTGCTTCACCCTGCAGCTTCCCAGTACTAATTGAAGTGGGTAATTAACTGAAAAAAAACACATTAACATCATTCTGGATCATTAAGATATGCAAGTGAAGGTGTATAGAAAGAATGTGTGGCTACAACATTTATCCAGAATGCTGTACCAAATCACGCTTTGCAGGAGAGGAGAAGGTGGAGAAGGGATATGAGAAAAGGCTAAAGATATGAAGACAAACTTGACCAGTCAGACAGCTGTTAAACTGTTAAATTAGAACAAAAGCTTACTGCTTTATAAAAAAGAAATGTAATTGATAAACTGTCACAAAGTGTCACAAACAGATAGTATGTTGGGGCTTTTCGGTATACTTCCGTGTACTATGGTTGTCAACGTGGGTGCAAGTAGTTTCAATGAAAAAAACCACTAAGTGAGGTATTTGAATAGACATAAAATGAAAAATATATAAAAAAAAATTTTCCATATGTATTACCTTATTTGTCCCGATTTTCAAAACTGACGGCAGAAAAAAATAGTATATATATTTATTCATCCTACACGCTTATTCCCTAATTCAGGGTCATGGGGGTCTGCTGACGTGCTGGTACCTATCCCAGCTCCCATAGAGTGAGAGGTAGAGGTACACCCTGGATGGGTCTACCAGTTGATCTCAGGGCAACACATAGACAAACAACCATTCACACACATTCCCACATACGGACAATTTAGAATCACCGATCGACCTAATCTGCATGTTGTTGGACTGTAGGAGAAAACCGGAATACGTCATTGAACGTTACTTGGTGACATTTGGAAAAGACTTGCATGGAAGTTCACTGGAAGAGGATTGCGGTATTGTCCAAGACGTGGTGCGGGAATGTTGAAAATAAAAGTCGGTTTCTGGTTTTATTATTGTTCGTGCTAACAGCGTTTCACTTTTGATATATTTTTAAAATACTTGAATATTTGATTGTTCTGCATTTTATATAATCTATTTTTGAAAGAGTATCATGACTGTGGGGGCAATCGATTATGTCCCCACCGGAGATAAAATATAGGAAATGCTGCATTTACTTTTACGAGTATAATATACACACAGCATTCCATACAATCTGCTTTTATTATTCAACATAAAGAATCAGATCCCTTTAAACAGCCAAGATGTTCATGTGTCAGATGGTATCAGCATGGCATCAAGGGTCTTCACAATGCCCTTGCTGTTAGTGTCCACATGACCCGTACCAGTTCCCTACTGGAACGATATCATCGGATACAAACACTTGCTTATGCTTCCTTTCCTCCCCCTGAACCCTGGTTCAGATTTTACTTCAACAAATCAGCCTTTCTCACAACCCCTACACAATAGACCAAATGTACCAGCCATGGATGAGTGTGGAGATGTGTGAAACAGCAAAAGAACATGAATGAGAACTTAGGGGCTCTTCTCGCCAACAAAACAAAACACCTCTTCATTCTCAAAATGCCTGGCATGACTTGAACAACAAACATATATCTTTCCTTTTGTTTTGTCTCAGTATTTGCAGTATTTCTATAAGCCCCCTCTTACAGGGGTTCTTTTTAGTATTTGGCATTAGCAGCTTGAACTGACTGTAGACTCCTTTGTAATGCTTTTTGGAAAACAATGTGTACTGGAACAAATATTCTCAGCGTTAGCTGAGTCTTAGTCTAGACGCCCATCATGTTCTCTAGAGACAGGAACAATTTACACTAGTGTTGCCTGATTAAGCACTGCAGTTGGGTGACAGTGTTAATGGGGGTAGTCAATGGAATGCAGTCACCCACTGCAAAAAGCACGTGATTGACATCCATCTGATATAGAGTGTGGGATGGACATTGTTCATTCAGTTTTCAAACAATGTCATATTCTATTGTCTTCATGCAATCATCTGAGCTGTTCAGCAACAGCATAACATCATGTCATATATAGCTGAAAAGATGACCTGAAACTGTTGGGATTCTCTTTTTGAGGTCCTTTTGATTAGATATTTGGTTTTCTGTTAAAACCTTTTTACCATTTCAATTAATATGGCTCCTTGTTTGTAATACTTGTTTTGTTTGCTGGTTGCTGCACAACACTACATTTACAGAATTTTTCTTAAAATTGCCAGTATCTGGTCTATTGCATTATACTTTGACTTTGATGCATAAACAAACTTTGCATAGCAATAGCTATGTGCATTTTTGTTGCAGGAGCAGTTCTATGATTTCATTATTTGGGGCACTTAGCTATAGTAAGCATTTTTTAAAAATGTATCATTATATAATAATCAACAACCTTTTGTCACAGTAATAAGAATTCATACTTCACACAAGTTATTACTACTTTATAACTGTCAACCTGAACCACCCCCCTGGTCAACGGAGAGTACTATTAGCTGGGCTCTGGTACCTCCGGCAGCACTACTCTGTTATTCCTTGATTCTACTGAGACATACTAAGCATTCAACAATTCATTTTGGTTGTCCACTTGTGTCTGTTTTTTTTATCTTGATATTTTACCTCTTTTAGACTCATTTGCTGTTGCTATTTTTGATTAGCTGTTGCCAACTTGTACTGACTTGCTCTTAAAAGCACTTAACTGCATTATAGATTCATTGTATGTGCCTTTTGTTGTTTGTTACATCTCTGTACAGCAACATTCATACTGCTTTTCATTGTGAGTGACTCAAGAGAGCCATGACCATTATACCACTAGAATAATGCACATATTTTATAGTCATCTTTCCCCTTTGCTTGCAAGTCTAGGAAGGTTTTCTATAATCTGGCTTTATAATAACATCTAAGAAAAGCCATATATTGACACTACTTATTGTTATTCCATGAATAAAGAGGGTAAATCTTTTATGCTTATTACTTATATAATCTTTAAGTCTTTTAAACATCATTATAATTCCCAAAAAATTATTTTATTGTCATGCTTCAAAAATTGTATAACTCAAAACCAGTGTTATTTTTATCTATATGTCCAGATTACAATATCCAGTTTATTAGCTGAGACTGGTGAGTTAGCTCGTGTAAGGAAAATCCTTAGCCCATCACAAATAGTGCACATTTGAGCATTTTAGGCACCTGCTTTCTGCTATAACGGCTTCATTGGCTTAAGAGTTTTGCTTGAGTTCCTGTCTCTAAGGATAAGTAAAGGACGCTATGTGTAATATAAGATGGTAATTACTGATAACTCCCCTACCCAGGGCTTTTGGGACAGGAGACACCTTGAATCTCATAAGACCATTCACCAGTAGTCACTCAGATTCCCTCTCTTTTCCCACTTTAATCCTTTGTGCCTCTAATAGCATATCCCATTCCATTTGGTTATACAGTTACAGTTACAGTTTGGCATTTGGCAGACGCTCTTATCCAGAGCAACTCTTTTTTGCAATTGATCAATTGTGGGTTAAGGACCTTGCTCAAGGCCCCACAGTAGGTGCTTGGTGGAGGTGGATTTGAACCCGTCTTTCTGGTATTAGTCCAACACCTTAACCACTAGGCTACCACTTCCCGCTATCCCATATGGTTATCCATATTCATTTTGGCAGAACATTTTATTATGACCCCCCACTTATTTAAAGGTTTAGCATACTTTTAAAATCCACTAGCCACTCTGAGCTGCCAGGTATGAAACTTTCTGCATTGCAATTACAAAATCAGCATCTTCTCATGAGATGCAGTTGGGAGATTGTATAAAGTCAATCATTACTGCAGTCCTCCACCAGTCAGGGTTTTATGGCAGAGTGGCCTGACGAAAGCCTCTCCTCAGTTCAAGACACCTGAAAGCCCGCATGGAGTTTGCTAAGATGGTGAGAAATAAGATTCTCTGGTCTGATGAGACCAAGACATTTGGCCTTAATTTTAGCGGTATGTTTGGAGACAACCAGGTACTGCTCATCACCTGTCCAATACAGTCCATACAGTGAAGTATAGTGGTGACAGCATCATTTGGGGCAGGACGACTGGTCGAGGGAAAGATAAATGCATCCTAGTACAGGGATATCCTGGACAGAAACTTGGTGCTCCGGACCTCAGATTGGGCTGAACGTTTACGTTCCAACAAGACTTTTAGCACACAGCTAAAATAACGAAGGAGTGGATTCACAGCAACTCTGTGACTGTTCTTGAATGGCCCAGCCAGAGCCCTGACTTAAACTCATTTGCTTGCTCTGACATGCACTGTAAGCTGTAAGTTCTAACATAGACAGGTGTGTGGTTTTCCAATCAGTATAAACAAACACAGCTGAACTCAAATGAAGGTGCAGAACCATCTCAAGGATGATCAGAGAAAGAATACATGAGGATGTGATTATTTTGTTTTTCCTTTGTTTTCCAAAATCAGCATAAATGTCAACAATTCAATCAATATGTGGTGCTGTGTGTACATTAATGAGGAAAAAAATGAACTTAAAAGATTTTAACAAATGGCTGCAATATCACAGAGTGAAAAATTACAGGGTTCTGAATACTTTCCGTATCCACTGTATAATCCAGTTAGGTTTGTTTATCAACTGCACAAGCTCCAACCTGTACATCTAAATGCAACAGTGGTAGGAAGACCAGAAATTCCTCAGCAAATAAAAGAGATTAAAAAAAAGGAAGATTGGAAATAGCTGTTGTCATGTGCTGCTGATATAATTCCGACACAGTTCAGGCTGATTGCTGAGTCCCCTGGATTTGTGAGGCTTTGAAATAACACCAATTTACCTGCCACAAGGAAAAGAGTTTCTGTTGAGCTAAAAGGAAAGAGTTATGGAAGCGCTTCACCTGATTGTTGATATTTAAAGAACATTTTAATAAAGGTACATGATAAAAATTAAAGAACATGAACCCTATTTACATACAATACCTAACTACTGTCTTTGTCCATATGCTGATGGGTTGAATTGTTGCGATTGTATAAAATTCAACATTTAGCAAATCATTTTAACCAATGTAAACATTTTTTCCTTATGGGTTCCAAAAAGCCACCACATAGCATGGGTAGCCGCAGGCAATGAGGCCGTTTGAAGGCAAAAGACAATGCCAAGCATTCTGTCTGTCTCCAGAGAAAAGCATAACACATTCGGTGTGAAAAGCAAGTAGGATTTAACTGGCCGATAGACAGATATTGATGCACATTTATTTCAACCACAGGTTGCAGCAGAGCAAAGATAAGTCAAGGTCCTTGTTGGCTGTTTTAAACCAATAAAAACCATTTATATGTTGCTTTGTCCATTTGTGTATGTACATATTCATTTGTATCTGTTTGTCAAAGAGCCCTGAGCAGCTTCTGATTGAAAGACCTATTAGCCTGCCCTGGGGAAACATGTTTACCTGCTGTCAGTTCAGCAGTATACATAGATCATTGTCATTTAAATAAGCGGCGGCAACAACCAACAGAAAAGGTAATTATATTTTACCTTTCACAGAGATAGAATAGATTTGGTTAGCTTCGAGAGCGTCTGTTCACAATTTGGTGATGAAGCTCTGTTTTAATATGCTCTGACAGCTAAATGGATTGGGAGCAGAGAAACATGACTATCATTTTTATGGTTTGCCTAAACCAACGAGAGAGGGGAAGAACATAAATTAAACTAAAGGTAATCAGGTCAGAGTTGATCTAAACACTGTTATTCACAACAATTCACATAAAAATTCAGAATTTCTTTAAAATGGAATAAAAGGTCTTATAACAATTAGTCTAGACAGCTTTCATTCTTGATTTTGTATGAGTGCCAACAGTATATATGTGTACACTTTGCTAGAAAGGAGTCACTCTCAGGATTAGACATGTAAATGAATTTGATTTGAGATGGTGAAATGAACTTCTGATCACTGCTGAATTACTGATTGATTTCAAATGATATGTAAAGAACATAGAAATATTTATTCATTCACACTAACATGCTTATTCCCTAATTCGGCCTATCCCAGAGCACAGGTGATGCAGTCAACATGGAATTGCAATCCATCCTGCCAGGATAAACCAGGGACTTATGTGAGGATCCTGTTTGTGGACTTCAGCACGGCTTTTAAGAAAATCATTTCAAACTCCTTCCCAAATTAGCTCAGCTCTGCATTCCCACATCTATCTGTCAGTGGATCAAGAGCCTCCTGACAGGCAGATAGCAGCTAGTGAGACTGGGAAATTTTTTATCCAGCACCCGTACAACTGGCACTGGTGCCCCACAGGGTTGCATCCTCTCCCCATTATTGTTCTCCCTGTTCACCAATGACTGCATGTCTAAAGATCCCTCTGTCAAGTTTGCAGACGACACCACAGTCATCAGCCTCATTCGGGACAATGATGAGTCTGCTTGTAGATGGGAGGTTAAAGAACTGGCTATCTGGTCTCTAACAATCTGGAGCTAAATTTGCTCAAAACAGTGGAAATGCCTCCCCATGGACTGCCACCTTATTGTGGCGGAGGGGTATGATTGCCTAAAGGATCATAGGTGCTATGTTGTCGGGGGCCACATGCTCCCAGTAGGGTCTCTCAAGGCAAACAGGTCCTACGCGACAGGCCAGACAAAGTGCAGTCCAATCCACCCCTTATAAATAGATAATCAATAAGTTTATAAGTATGGCGCAAGCGGAGCCCCACCCTGGAACCAGGCCTGTGGGTGGACCACCTGAAGGAGGGACCGTAAGGGGCCGTTGCATTGTGGATTGGATGGCAGTCTAAGACGGGGTCCTTGCTAGCGCGATCCCTGGACACGGAATTTGGCTCTAGGGACATAAGAATGTTACCTTGCTGGGAGGGAAAGAGCCTGAGCTTGTGCTGGAGAAAGAACGGTACCAACTGGATATAGTTGGGCTTGCTTCCACACACAGTTTGGGCTCTGGAAACCAACTTCTTGAGAGAGGCTGGACTCTCCACTACTCTGGAGTTGCCTGCAGTGAGAGGCGGCAAGCTGGTGTGGGCATGTGTGTGAGGGTTGCTTTCCTGCGCTTTCGGATCGGGAATAGGTCTCTCACTGTTGTTTGTGCCTACGGGCCAAATGGCAGTGCAGAATACCCGGCTTTCTTGGGGTCTCTAGAAGGAGTGCTGGAAAGTACTCCGACTGGGAAATATGTCGTTCTACTTGGAGACTTCAACGCTCATGAGGGCAATGACAGTGATGCCTGGAGGGGGGTGATTGGGAGGAATGGCCCCCCGATCTGAAATTGAGTGGTGTTCTATTGTTGGACTTCTAGTCACAGTTTGTCCATAACAAACACCATGTTTGAGCATAAGGATATCCATCAGTGCACATGGCACCAACACACCCTAGGTTGGAGGTCAATTATCTCCGGCCATATGACTTGGACACTAGGTATGGATGAAGTCTGCCCAGAGTACCTCAAGTCTCTGGATGTTGTGGGGCTGTCTTGGCTGACACGCCTTTGCAGCATCGCATGGAGGCTGGGAACAGTGCCACTAGACTGGCAGACTGGGGTTGTGGTTCCTCTTTTTAAGAAGGGGAACCAGGGATCACACAACTAAGCCTCCAGGATTTAGGAGGAGCAATGTGGTTTTCATGGCAGTGGAACACTAGACCAGCTTTATATCCTCTTCAGGGTGCTGGAGGGCTCATCAGAGTTTTTCCAACCGGTCTATATGTGTTTTGTGGATCTGGAAAAGGCTTTCGACCATGTCTCTTGTGGTGTACAAGTCAAACTTGTTCCCCATGCATGTTGGACTCCGTCAGGGCTGCCCTTTATCACCAGTCCTGTTCATTACCTTTATGTAAAGGATTTCTAGACGCAGCCAGTATCAGGAGGGAGTCAGGTTTGGAGGCCACAGGATTTCATCTCAGCTTTTTGCAAATTATGTTGTCCTGTTGGCTCAATCAAGCCAGGATCTTCAGTGTGCACTAGGATGGTTTGCTGCCGAGTGTGGCTGGGATGAGAATCAACACCTCCAAATCCGAGATCATGGTTCTCAATCAGAAAAGAATGACTTGACCCTTTCAGGTTGGTGCTGTGATCTTGCCTCAAGTGGAGGGGATCTTGTGAGGGAAAAATGGAACGAGAGATTGCAGTCGATGTACCAATCAGTTGTGGTGAAGAAAGAGCTGAGCTGTAAAGCAAAGCTCTCGATTTACCAGTCAATCTACGTTCCTACTCTCACCTATGGCCACGAGCTTTGGGTCACTCAGCTGAAATGAGTTTCCTCCACCAGGTGGCTGGGCGTTTCCTTAGAGGTAGCATGAAGAGCTCGGTCACCCAAGAGGAGCTCAGAGTAGAGCCACTGCTCCTCTGCAACGAGAGAAGCCAGCTGAGGTGGTTTATGCATTTGTCATGGATACCTCCCGGATGCCTCCCAGGAGGGGTGTTTCCTGCCAGGAGGAGGCCCAGAGTAAGGCCCGGGGCTTGCCGGAAAGACTATGTCTCTCGGCTGGCATGGGTACGCCTCCGTGTTCTCCAAGAAGAGATGGAGGAATTGTCTGGGAAGAAGGATGTCTGGCATCCCTGCTTGGACTGCTGCCTCTGCAACCTATTTTTGGATAAGCGGTCAGAAGATGGATGGATGGACAGTGGAAATGATCGTGGACACCATCATGGACAGCATAGTGACAATAGTGGAGACATTCAAGTTCCTGGGCACCACTCTTTTACTTGAAGTGGGACTCTCACGTTCACTTCAATTTAAAAAAGGTCCAGCAGACCTTGTACTTTATTTGACAGCTGAGAAAGCCTTGCCACAGGAGCTGCTGATAGAGTGCTGATACACTGCCATTATGTGTGATCTGCACCTCCATTACGTCTAGTTCAATTCAGCTACTAAATTGGAAGATTACACAGGGTCATCCAGACTGCTGAGCGAATCAATGCTACAACCCTCCCCAGCCTTCCAGAACTTTCATCCAGAGTGAGGAAAAGAACTGGCAAAATCACTCTGGACACCCAGCACACTCCCTCAGTGAAGTGTTACCTTCTGATTGATGCTACAGAGCACTAAATAACAGAACGACCACGTTCAGGAACAATTTCCTCCCTCAGGCGGTTCAACTCAAACACTCCTAAAAGCAATCTCACTCTGTTGTGTTCATCATTAAATTTGTGTTTACAGTCTTGCACATTCCACTTTGTCGATTTTTTCTGTTCAATTATTATTTTTTCTTTACTGTACATTACCGTATTCTCTGGAGAGCCTCTGTCATAAAAAAATTCCTAGATACCTGGCAAAAAATCTGTTTCTGATATTTTGCTGGAGTCGGATGCAGTCGGTTTATTTTCCAGCAATACACATTAAGTCTTAGTCGATATAACTAGTATTGATGTATTCATAAATATAGTCTTCAGAGCACTTTACTTAATGGCGCTCGCTAAATGCTGTAAATGTAAATGAAACTGAGTAATCAAAAGTCATTTTATTGTTCTTCAAATGAACAGCACGCACATTGAGAGTCTTCACTTTGGGAGGCTGTCACAGACTTCCTCATTCATTTTTGATGGTTCCGTGAGAGCAGCGGGCTTAAAATTGCAGAAGACCTCCAAATGAAGCTAAAGCTCGGCCCTGCCATCAAATGACTTATTTGTTTGCCCCTCACGTAGAACGAGAGCAACATTCAGTCTGGGCCAAGCAGCAACAGCGCCCATTTTAAGACATTTGTCTTTGACATCCTTCCTTTTTTCCCCTCAAACACCCCTTTCCATCTCCTTTAACTATCACCCAGATGTGCAGCAGGTTCACTCCAAAGTCAGCCACTGTTCACAGCAGGCAGCTGGAGCCCACATAGACTAAGAGCTGTTAGTGCCCCTAATAAAAGGCAATTATACTAATACTGTAGGATATTATTATCTTATATTATATTATGTCATACTGATATTGAAATATTCTTAAGTTCATCTACTAGTACAGTGGTTGTTATAATTTTGAAATCCCCCTTAAACCTGGCTTATTATATGCGTTTATTACACACCCCTGTGGTGGACTGGCAAACTGTCCAGGGTGTACCCCTGTCTCTCGCCCTATGTGCGCTGGTTTAGGCACCAGCAGACCCCCGTGACCCCGAATTAGGGATTAAGCCGTAAGAAGATGAATGAAAGAAAGAATGAAAGAATGAATGAATGAATGAATGAATGAATGAATGAATGAATGAATGAATGAATGAAATAACTAATTCATCCAATATTTTGTTCACTACTGTGCATGCCTTGTAGAGTCCTAGTGATTCCAGGTTCTCTATCCTACAAGAAGCGTCACACAGAAATAAGCACACCACATAATTGTCAATGTCTTGCAGGTTGCTGGACCCTGAGTCACATGGAGTGCATATATACAGTATCTGTGCAACACTTCTCAATGTATAGTACATATGGCATGGACTATACATTGAGAAGTGTTAGTACATATGGCATGGAACGCACAGGATGTGGTATGTACCACTTGCTATCAATGCTCAGAACAGAGCATTTCTGCCATTTCAGGAGAACTATGGGGTAAGTTGAGTATACCTAAGATGAAAATTTCAGGCCTCTCTCATATTTTTAAGTGGGAGAGCTTGCACAATAAGTTGCTGACAAATTTACTGGGAGTCAGCTGGTTTGGCAGTTGACCAACAGCCATTGTTGGTCAACAGACATCTAACAGTTTGACTAGGTTAGCTAAGCACAAAATGCTGCTGAACCTAAACGTTGAAGACAGGGCATTGATTTTTCTTCCGTGCTTCTGCAATGAAATTGAATAGCAATTTTAGATGTATTGTAAGTGCATTTTATAGTCAAATCTTGTTTTGTGCTATCTGTGAGGCTGGGCTACTGTGTGTGTTGTGTTTAATATATAATTTTGCCTTGTCTATTGATGGACATCAACAACTAAAGTGCTGCCTTATTTTTCTGTTCTGCCCATTATTTTTGAACAGCACCAAGAATGGAAAGAGCCTCTTCTTTCCTTTTACGTTAAACATTTGCTCTCTTCTCTTCTTTTAATTTTTTTTACAACAACACCCAGCAAATGTAACTGCAACTGCTCCTGATATCATCTCTCATGTGTTTTGACTGCTAGCACACGTCATTCTGTTGTCTATTCTGCGCTTATCTGGAATGGCTTTCCGTGTGAGGCGGAGAGGTTTGCAAAGAGACAGAGGATACACTGCTGTTGTTTATACCAAATGACACCATTTTTGCCTTGCACTGACGCTATGCCACTGGCTACTTAATTTACATTCATTCAAGGCAATGAGGCAATTTAAACTGTGCATATCTAGACTTCCTGTTGGGCAGAACTGGGGAGAGTTAATAAGAAAACATTGATCTTGAGGTGAAGGAAAGGCAGTTTTGACTGAAAAATATGACAGAAACATTTAACTCAAAATATTGTTAATACCAGGAAAGCCTTGAAGCAAGTTTAAGTATGCATGTTTATTTGAATGGCAAATGGAAAGCCAGATGCAAGATATTTCTTGTGAGATTAGCAAGTTATTCTGAAAATAAATGAACAATTGAAGATGGATACATCTACAGTGGGCTTGTTTAAATATTTGTTCTGTTCCAACCAATGAACACTTGTTTCTTCACTTCACAGCTTATAAAAAAAACTTTTTAAAATGTCATGTAAGGTTTTTACTGCAGAACACAACACCTGATGCAAAATCAGTAAGAACTGACATTTTTTCTATTCATTACCTAGCAAAACACCTCTCCAAATCAGCAGCCATATCTGTCCGATTAGATCACATCATAGAGCATGACTACATCTAAAGAGGTATGTGGAATCAGATAGTTCACAGGCGGTCAAAATAAGAACAAGAACTAGACAGAGAACGCAAACACTGATTTCTAGTCAAACAGAATGCTCCTTTCATTATTTCACTATTATCTTTTTCATGGATTATTATCTATTATTATCTATACGTTAGGCTTCCCCACTTCAAGCCTAGAAAAGAATTTCAGTTGCTTAAACTTCAGCAACTGAAATTCAATCAAAGCTATTTTATAAATAACTCATCCAGCCATAGTGCCATCACCGCTGGCATCTCCGGACTGAGTACATATCATACATAAAACTGCTATTATGTTCCATTACAAATGAAACTTAACTTTTGTTTTTCTAGTCATTAACAGAATCTGTAGTGGTAACTTATTTTATTCATTTTCATTCATTCATTCATTCATTCATTCATCTTTTTATTCCCTAATTTGAGGTCACGGGGGTCTGCTGGTGCCTTTCCCAGCGCACAGGGCGAGAGTCGAGGGTACACCTTGGATGTCTATCTCAGGGCAACAGACAAACAACCATTCACACATACATTCACACCTATGTACAATTTAGAATCACCAATTGAACTAATATGCATAGTTTTGGACTGTAGGAGGAAACCAGAGTACCCGGAGAAAACCCGTGCAAGCGCCGGGAGAACATGCAAACGCCACAGAAAGGCAGTGTTGTGAGGCAAACGGGCTAACCGCTGCGCCACCGCGCCACCTCTTCCTTCAATTTACGGCATTTGATTATAGTTGCATCGTCATCTAGTAATATAACAAAACGCCTAGTAGTGTCAGAAGTAGAATTCTCTCATCACCATGGGGAAATATATTCACTTAAAACTTGAACACAGTGTATGGACTGTCATATAAATTTGTATTTTAATAGAAATTTTAAATTTGAACAAAAAAACAAATAATAAACAGGTCTTAATTATTTTTTCCCTATTATTATTAACATAAAAACTGTAAAATAAAAAAGTTAAACAGCTAAAGTCATTTCTTACCCACTCCTGTTTTTTTAAACTCTGTAGCCTCTTCTGAGACCTCTACTGCCAAGCTAATAGTCCTCCTGTAGTGTAACTGACATTGATCATCCCTCATTATGTTAAAAACCACACCTATTGAACACCATAGGATTTCTCCCCATATCCTCTTGTCTCTTCTTTCTGCACCAGGCCAGCCAGAGGAAGAAGAGGTTTCAAGTTTCCTGTCCTGTTTATCCATATGAGGAAGCAGCTGTGATGGAAATCCTCCTCACACATTGATATGATTTGTGACTGTTGGAGGGTTTTGACCTTCTGGGCTTTTTCTTTCCACTGGAGAAATGCAGCACAGTTAGTTGGGCTTTGTGTTTTCCTGCAGGAACACCCTGAATGCAGACAGGGAAGTCAGGCTAACCAGAGACTTCTGAAGGATTCCAGGTGATCTTTGTCAGATGCGGTACAATCCAGAAAAAGGGAGAGTCATTAAAACCAGAGGTGACCTCCTCACCTATATTCTCTCACTCACTCTCACTGGCAAAAACACACTTGTGAATGCTGGATTGAGGGAATGATTCAGTCATTGAGGCTGTAAGACAGCACTCACTAACAGATATATAATGCCCAAGGATTCATGAACAGCACATCTTTTAAGAGGTATATCAGAAAATTGACTTGCAAGCACAGAAAACAAACATCAAAGTAAATTTTCTTCAGCTTGTTCCCAGCATGTTACTGTAAAGCTTTCATAGAGACACAGATGTTTTCCCAAATCTATTCAGTGAAGCATGTCTAACACAAATGTCTGACATAAACCACAGAGAATGACTTTTATACCATGCCTAAAATGTATTTATTATTTTATCTTATAATATTAAAAATATCATACGTTCCCTGACATGTGCACTTATGTGAATATTTATTTATGATCGAACAAATTTCAAACACAGGTCTTATATTTTTCTAAACTTGCCACCTCTACCATTGAGAGGTGGCAAGCAAACTATTTGGAGGAATCGTGCTAAATGCATAAGTGACTAGTGGATTGAAATGCTTTCTTTCTGGATTGTAACTTTCATTCTAATTAGCTCTACTGATGGGACGTGTTGTTCTTATCGAGACAGGCCAATGGGTAGAGGTGATTCTGAGTGTGTGAACATTCAATTCACATCTTCTGCCTATTTGAATATGAATCTCCACACTAAGTGGCCATAAAGTAAGAGAAACAAAGACTAAGGGTTTAAGATTCTGCTCAGTTGTCCATTACCCACTTTCTGTTAGTCCTTCCTTCTGCCCTTTTGCTACATTCTTTCTTACATTGAGTCTGTATGAAGACAATATTCTATTCTTTTCCTATGAATAACACATGAGGAACTAGGGGTTCTGAAAGTACTGCCAAAGCATGGAGAACATTAAGGAAGTCCTGAACCAGATCCTGTCCAGATTCCCACCAACACTCTCTCTTTCTTTTTTTCTTTCTTTCTTTCTTTCTTTCTTTTTCTTTCTTTCTTTCTTTCTTTCTTTCTTTCTTTCTTTCTTTCTTTCTTTCTTTCTTTCTTTTGTATTCACTTCCATCCTTTCTCTCTCTCTCTCTCTCTCTCTCTCTCTCTCTCTCTCTCTCGCTTTCTTTCTTTTTTTCTTTCTTTTCCTCCCCTATCTTACTTCCTTGTGCTCTTTCTCCCTCCCATCTATATTCTTTCTATCCTTTCTCCCTCCTTCATTCTTCCATCCCTCCCTCATATCATACTTCTGTCCTTCCTCCCTTGATTCCTCATACCTATAAATTTCAGATGCACGTACATTAGACTGTCCTGATGGGATGCAGTCCAACACTACTGTGATAAACGGAGAACCCAATCAGCCACCATTTTAATGATGAACAGGAAACAAGCACTGGTCACATGTTAGAATGTGTAAATCCAGGCAACTTTCCCCAGGAAAGTTAGTTTCCCATAGGAACTTATAAGAATTGCCTAATTCACAATATCTTTAGTCATATGTGAGCATGATGTTAGAGAAGCGCTCAAACTAAACAAACTTTCCTCTTAATAAAAGTTAAATAACAACTTCACTGTAGCTTCATGTAGTTATGCTAGCATGCCTAGAAGTTCAGTAAAACTTCAGCTGTAACTGTGTAAACATTTTATGACCTGAAAAGCACCAGAGTTAGTGCACCATCTGCTGGTTGGGTTCAAATATCCAGCCCCTTGCTCTACAAAGATAGAACACCTTCACCATGCAAAAGTGTCAGATTAATAATAATGTTATAACTACTAAGTTGCTTTTTTGTATCTAATGAAGATAAATGTCAGTGGCAATTAAAATAAAACCTTATGGACACTACAGGAAAAAAGCTCTATAAACTATCAGGTCTTTTACCAATAAAGACCAATATAGACACTATGTCAAAACTAAAACTACATCCGATCTTGTTAACAAAAATTGCTCATTTTAATCATATAGTATAAGAGAGGAAATAATTTTGCTCAAACTGGTCTCAAGAAAAGAGTCCCTCAGTCTAATGGCAGGGCTACAGACAGGCGTACACCCTGGACAGGTCGGTTTCTCATTATTACCTTAGCATTTTGGCTAAGCACATCATAACTACTGAGCGTTCTTTTCATGTTTTTGCCTAGCTACAAGTATTTAGACCTTTTACCTGTTTTCCTGATCTCAATTCTTGTTTTGAATTTTTTTGCCGGTTGACATTGTGCTTTTATGCATGGACTGTTGCCTGTTTATTTATCTCAGTTATCTGTGGATATAATAAAGAGCTTCCCTGAATTATGGATCCAACTTCTACTCATTCGTCACAGAATACTTTTCCACCGTTGGATTCAGCTGGACTCTACACTATGCAAGCGGTACAATGATTCCACAAGCGGCTCCCCGCTACTCCATAATCTCTATCTCGCTTCAGGGTAAATTCGACGGAGATCCAGAGTGATGTGGCGAATTCATTCGGCAATGCCGCATCATGTTTGATACTCAGCCCCATGCATTCCCGACAGAAAATAAGGCGTAGGCTTGTTTGTTTTCGCTATTATCAGAAAAACCATTGGACTAGGCTTCGGCCATTTAGGATACAGACCTATTAATGAGCACTTTTATCGAACATTTCTTCAAACAAGGGCGCGTAGTTGATAGCACGGTCGCCTAACAACAAGACGGTCCCGGGTTCTAATCCCGGCCAGGATCTTTCTGTGCGGAGTTTGCATGTTCTCCCTGTGCTTGCAAGGGTTTCCTCCGGGTACTCTAATTGGATTGGTTATTCTAAATTGTCCATAGTAGTGAATGTGTGTGTGAATGGTTGTTTGTCTATGTGTTGCCCTGAGATGGACTGGCAACCTGTCCAGGGTGTACCCCTGCTTCCTCGCCCTTGAGCTGGGATAGGCACAGCAGACCCCCGTGACCCCAAATTAGGGAATAAGCAGGTAAATAAATGAGTGAATGAATGAATGAATGAATTTCTTCAAACATTTATGTTTAGTATTTGAATACCCAGTAAGGGAGCTGTATGTCTTGACACAACTCTTACGTCTGCAGCAAAAAGCTCAGTCGGTGGCAGAGTTCGCTGTTACTTTCCGAACTCTGGGGGTCCATTGTGGCATGAATGAGACCACATTGAAAACCCTATTTAAAGAAGGGCTCAATGTTTAGCTACAGGCTGGGCTAGTGTTTCCGGGCGAACAGGACAATTACAATGAATTTTTGTCTCACGAGCCATTCATCTCGCTAAATGTCAAAGCAATCTTTCCACAGCAACCCACTGAATAAGCCAGCTCCACCTGACCATGAAGTAATGCTTGGTCTAAACTCACGGATCAGGAGCAGCAGCTGAGACATCTCTTATGCTTATGCTATTATTGGGTCCCAATCATTTAAGCTCTACCTACCCCGAAAAACCTCATCCTAGCCTGTCTGTTTAATGATGCCCATCCACATCAAATGAAATAATGTGTTCCATATGTTTCTTGTACTAGTGGACTCTAGATCTGCATTAAACTTGTTGTACTAAACGACAAGTTGGTACGCTGTGCAAAACGACAAATTGGTATGCAAAATCCAGATCCCAACTGTATCATGTATCTCTCCCTTACACATTGCAGCTATTGATGGTCATTCCATTGGGGGTCATCAATCGATGAACGGCATGTATCACGATGGTGGTGGATACTCAAGCGCAGCTAAGCCCGTGCGCGCGCCGCTGCACACCGGCAGTGCGCTGGAGACGCTCAACTGAGAGGAGGACGTGACAGAGAAGGCCTCAGCCGCTCCTGTATTCTCTGAGATGGCCCCAGCTGATCCTGTCTTGCCTGAGGGGTCCCAGCTGTTGTTGTCTCCCTCCGACCTCCCTTCTTCCATTCTTTTATCCATTATGTTTCATTAGGCTTGGTTTTGGTTTGTCCTTATCTGTCCTCATCTGGCTCTGTCCATGTCTGTTCATTACCCATCTGGCTTTGTCTGTCTCTTTTGTTTTATTCATTCATTCATGCATTCATTCATTCATTCATTCATTCATTCATTCATCTTCTTACCCACTTATTCTCAAATTCGGGGTCACGGGGCTCTGCTGCGCCTATCCCAGCACACATGGGGTGAAAGGCAGGGGTACACTCAGGATGGGTCACCAGTCCATCTCAGGGCAATACATAGACAAACAACCATTCACACTCACATTTACTCCTATGGACAATTTAGAATCCCCAATCGGACTAATCTGCATGTTTTTGGACTGTGGGAGGAAACCGGAGTACCCGGAGGAAATCCACACAAGCCCGGGGAGAACCCAGGACCTTCTTGTTGTGAGGCGACCATGCTATCCACTACGTCACTGCCCCGCCCCGCCCCCTCTTTTGTTTTATGGTTCAGTTAATTTTTTGTGCTTGACCACTCTGGAGGAACCCAGTAGAACACCTGGAGGAAGGGTACTGTCACTCTGCCTCGCTGTCACCACCACCACGCCTTTACTTTCAGATGGAGTCTTCTCTCGCCACCCGGCCTCTCACGCAACATACCTGAGCCGATTCAGCAGTTAATTACTGGCCCTTTGAATAGCAGCCAAATTTTATTTTCTGTGTCAGTGCATCGCATTATATGCTCATGTGTTGCGTTTTGTCACATTTCCTGACCTTAGATTTGGACCTTTGGATTGTTGTGTTTTTCTACCCCGGGTGCACCCATCATTTTTTTTGCACCCATCATCATCAATCTGCAAATGGGTTCCCTTGATCTTTGTGACTTTATGTTTCTGGTTCATGACAGCAACTCCCCTCACCTCTCTACTAAAGGGGAAGCTGCCGAGAAGGAGTTTGAGGAGGAGATGCGAGCCAGCCACCACCAGAACCCACTCCACAATAGTGTCCTCAGGGTGAATTTCTTGGCCCCAGGTGCTCACCTGGTCTCAACCAGTTACTGGTGGGCAAATCTTTGCCATGACAGTGAGGGGTTTGTGTGTATTGAGTGTGTATAGTCCAAAACATCTCAGCACCTGCTCGAGGGTTTTTTCCAACTACTTCCTGCCCTACACGCCCATGGTCATCTTTTGCCATTGATCACTGATCTCCCGCCATCCCAGGACCACACCACAAAACCTACCATAATTGACCGGTTCTTGCAATCGTGCAGGCTTGTCCCCATCAAGTGTCTTCCCACAGCTTTAAAGACAGCAAATCTTTTGTTCAACCATGTGTTCAGGGTGTATTGCTTACCTGAGGATATCGTGTCCAACTGAGAGCCCCAGTATGGGGGGAGTTCTGTAAGAAACTGGACATTCAAGTCAGTTCAACGTCAAAGTATCACTCACAATGGTCAAGTGGAACTGCATAACCAAAAACACGGGCACTACCTAAAGACCTACAGCTCAATGGAACAAATCATTTGGGTGTTGTGTGTTCAGGAGACCAGATGGAAAGGCAGTAAGGCCAGCAACATTGGTGGTAGATTTAAACTGTTTTATCATGGTGTATATGGAAAGAGAAAGGGTGTAGGTGTAAGAAGGAGTACATTGAGAGTGTGGTGGAGGTAAAAAGAGTTTCTGACAGGGTAATTAAAGTGAGGCTGGAAGTTGAGGGTGTGATGATAAATATCATCAGTGCTTATGCTCCACAAGTAGGTTGTGAGAT
>JAOTRA010000032.1:3456541-3479049 GCA_026260255.1 Pseudolaguvia tuberculata
CTAGCGCAGTGTGGGGGCGGGGCTTCGTCAGCCTGTCGTCATATGAGGGGCGGGGCTCCGTTCATATCCTTACAACAGTCCGCAAATTGCACTGATTAAAGTCGCCTGCAGCAATAAAAACAGCATCAGGGTGAGCTGTCTCTAGCGCGGTGATGACATCATAGATTTTGCAGAGTGCCGCTACTGAGTTGGCTTGCCGTTGTAAATATACAGCAATTAAAAACACAGCGGTAAACTCCCTTGGTAAATAATAGGAACGGCACTTAAGTATTAACAACTCCATATCAGGCGAACAGTGTTCATAAACAGTCTGTATATCTTCGCACCACAAGTTGTTGATAAACACACACACCTCCCCCTTTTGCCTTACCAGAGGCTGCTGTCTGGTCTCCTCGGTGAATAGAATGCGTTTATAACTTAACAGCAGAAGGAGGCTGGGTAGCGGTAATCTGTTAGCACGGGCTTTTAGCCTAGCATGGAACCCCCCCGTCTTGCCCCTCTTGCAGCGCCATCTCTGTAGCACTTTTCAGCTGGTCAGCTGGTTCGCATGAGGTCGGTGAGCTAGGGTCTTCCTGGTGGTGGTGTTGGTAGTGATTACGGGCACGCACAATGAGTTGCAGATCCGGTGGTATCCATTAAACTTAAACTTGTGTAAGTTTACGATGTCCAGCAGTCCCTGTCTGTTATATGTAAACATTGCATGGCATTAGTGCAGTAAAATAAAAACTAAACAAATATAAACAATTGAAGAAAATACGTATGGATCAGTACTGTAATGGACTTCTAGGAGATCCATTATGCAGGTACAGTTTGTTATAGAACACGGGTAAACTCAATGCGAAAAGAAACACGAGTGAACACAAACGGAGGAAAACTAAACTAAACTAAACAATAAACACACACATCTGCCGAACGCCGACGAACAACACAAAAAGGTCCACAGCGTGAAATACAAAACTTAACTGAGGGAGGTTGGCATAGACAAAGTCCGTGAGCAGTTCTTGTGTGTAAAACTCGTACAGGTAGCGGTCCGGACACAAAGTCAATGACTCTCGATGCGCATATCGGCGCGTCGCCTTATATAATGCGTCATCGCCTTCCAGGACGACGACACTACGGGAGGGGGCGTGGCCTAGTCGGCTTCCTTACATAACCCCTTAAAGGATGCCTCCCGGCATCCACCAGCATAAACAAACAAACACAAAAAAAACCAACACCCTACCCCTCCCGACACACAAAACAACATACACAAAGTAAAACATGCAACACCAGAGGTGGTAGGCCAGCACATAAAAATAAAACATGAACACAAACACTCTGATGTGTCAGGCTGACATTCAAACAAAACCAAAACCCAAAAAGGAACCGAAAGGAACTCAATAGGGGACTCGGGAGGGACAGAGGGGGACTCATGTTCAAAATACAGTAAAGACAAAAGTTCTGGTGTAGCCGCAGAGGGCTCTGATGCAAATGCAGAGGGCTCTGATGCAGACACTGAGGGCTCAGGTGAAGACGCAGAGGGCTCTGGTGAAGACGCAGTGGGCTCTGGTGAAGACGCAGTGGGCTCTGGTGAAGATGCAGAGGGCTCGTGTATGCCCTTTCCTAGCCGAGGGTGACCCTTCGCTTGACCGAACAATCCAGCTCACTTACGCAGCCCCAGCTGCATATCCAGCACATGTGACACCAGTCGGGGTCGTGGCACTGGGGTAGCCTCCACCACCTCGAAGGGACCACTGTAGTAATCCTCAATCTGGACGGACGGGATGTAAGCGCATAGAGAGTAAGTGTCCTCCATGCTGCCGCGTATCCAGGCCGCCTTAACCAGGGTGACCTCCTCCTCAGTGTCGGGGGTAAACACACTCAGTAGCGAGGTGAGGAGGAAGTCAACATCATAATTAAGGCAAGGATTTATGTCCCAAACCACAGACACCACGTCCAGTGCTTTCCCTTCTAAACGTAAACAAACATTTCTTGCAGGATGTGGGAAGAGCATACTAGTAACACAAAAAATAACGCCGGCATTCTTCCACGTACAACGCGCACTTAGCGGGCTCGCCGTTAAATTTCTCTGGCATTTCCGCAGGAGGGGGCATGGCAAACCGGCGCGCAGACAGTGGGGCTAGCGGAGGGGCTAACGCTGAGAGGAAGCCCCACTGACCGTGTACCACTGGATACTTTTTCGGTGAGTCATTTTGTAACGGACTGCTAGGAGTCAGATCCATTATGCAGGTACAGTTTATTATAAAACACTGGTAAACTCAATGCGAAAACAAACACGAGTGAACACAAACGGAGGAAAAATGCTAAACAATAAACACACTTATCTGCCGAACGCCGATGGATAACACAAAAAGGTCCACAGTGGGAACCACAAAATTTAACTGAGGTAGGTTGGCGTAGACAAAGTCAGTGAGCAGTTCTTGTTTGTAAAACTTGTACAGGTAGCGGTCCGGAAACAAAGTCAATGACTCACGACGCGCATATCGGCACGTCAATTTATATAATGGGAGGGGGCTATGGGAGGGGGCGTGGCCTAGTCGGCTTCCTTACAAGTACATTACCACTCAAATTAATATTAACTCTCAAAATCAAAGAAAATTAGGATGAGTCTAGAGTTTATTTATCTAGTTATGCAGGTGGTTTAGGGATATTTTACATATAATTATACAGCTTTAGGAGTTGATTTAGCTATTAATGACAACTCGTCAATATTACCAGTTAAGAAATAATTAATCTCCAAATAGTTTTTGAGAAAAGCACTTTTTAAAAATACTTTTACTTGTAGTTGAGTAAAGTTATAGCAACCAACCCTGCAGAAAAGCCTTGATACATGAGAGAAAATGGAGATATGCAGAGAGCCATACTCAAACTGGGTCTGTAAAAAATGTATTATAACATCTCTAAAAAAATCTATTGCTAAAAATACATGGAAAATGGTAAACTGTATAGTATAATCGTAGTGCAAAACACAAAACAGTGCACCACAACAGATTGTTAGCAACAGGACACCATCACCTGGCATTTGACAAGACAATGCACTGTGAGAACCCTGTATCTTACCAAAGAGCGCTGTTGTGAGTTTTCTTCTTCCTTGTTTTAATGTTTCTCCTTTCAGCTGACATTCTATGATTATTGATGATTTTCCAGCACGCTGTGTTTCTTGGCCGTTGACCAGAGACACACATCTTGTTTAGTACTGATAAATGAAAGCATCAAAAGACCCACTGTTGATTCCACAGACAGCAACTGATTGAGGATGCTGTGTGTTGAAAGCTAGAATTGCTTTTCTGAAAGAAAGAAATGAAACTGATTGTTATAAACATTGCCAATAGCAAAGAAACAAAAATAATTTAAATAGCACTGAAAAACTGAATCGCTGACCAAAATAATTGTTTTCTATTCTCAAATTTTAGCTCTGATTCTCATCTTTGAATTTTATACAGAGCCTGTGGTAAAGCTAGCCAGCATACATAGATGGAAGTTGACATTTGTTTGGTTAAACAAATTATTATTTTTGAATCAGCAGTTAAAAGTTGGCCAATATGACAGATGGATATGCAAGCTGCTGCAAAGAAATGAATAAAACTGAAGCAAGACTGTGAGCTCCATTCTTCAGGATTGTATGACTAGGCTACTCCAAGGATTGATTCTAAACTTTTACATGCATTTCTACATATAGGCAAATTTTGAAAATGTGCATTATCATATCAGTGTAACTTCAGAAAGATGTAAATATACAATTATAAGACCTAACCTTCAAAATCTTTAATTTGTTAATGAAGCTAAAATGAACAGAGAAATGTGAGATCTATTGGAATCTGATGGCATTTACATCATACTGCACTATCACTGACAAGACAGGGTCCAGACTCTTCTTGTGTGTCGCTCGCATTTTATTCTACATTGGAAGAAGATCAGAAATAGGCAAATCTCAAATACCTCAAAACACCTCATTTAAATAAACATAGCTCTGTGTTACATATTGTGTGACTGTGTCTATAAGAGAAAATTTTCCGGTGAATATTCCCTAATGACTCCTTGGAATAACATCTGTTACATCAAATAACATACAGTGTAAACCATTTCATAGTACATATGTTAATTGAGGGCAGCGTGGTAGCATAGTGGTTAGCACGGTCGCCTCACAACAAAAAGGTCCTGGGTTCGATTCCCGGGCCGGGGATCTTTCTGTGCAAAGTTTGCATGTTCTTCATGTTTTTCGTGGGTTTCTTCCGGGTACTCCGGTTTCCTTCCTCCATCCAAAAACATGTACAATAGGTTGATTGGTGAGTCAAAATTGTGCAGAGATGTGAATGTGAATAGTTGTTCGTCTATGTGTGGCCCTACAATGGACTGGCAAACTGTCCAATGTGTACCTTTTCCTCTCGCCCTATCTGAGCTGAGATATACTCCAGCGGACCCCTGTGACCCCGAATTAGGGAATAAGCGGGTAAGAAGGTGAATGAATGAATATGTTGATTAAAGTATTTTTGTCCTATTATGTTCTTTTTGTTTGACCCTTAATTTTGAATTCAAAATAAATTGGAATGATATATTTGTATAAAACAAACTACAAAACCATCGAAATCATGTCAGAGACCTCTGCTGTCACCCTGCCCTGATGGATTTGGCTGTCCTTCACAGAACCTTCATCCTGGAGTGAAAATAAGCAACATTTGTATTACATTTACAACATTTGGCAGACACCATTATTCAGAGTGACATACATTTATCTCTTTTATACAACTGAGCAACTGGGGGTAAAGTGTTATGAATCTAGTGCCCAGTCTTTCTGGTAAAAGTTCAACACATTAACCACTACCACATTACCCCGTTACCTCAGATCCACCAGCACTGCGCGGGGGGGGCAGGATCGGGAATGAAAAGCGCACCCACACGCAGGATTGGCGAGTCAAATTTCTTCATTTATTCAAAGAAAAAAAAGGCAAAAAGAAAATAATAATACACACGAACGTAACAAAAGAAAATACCATAAAAGAAAAAAAAGGCAGGAACGAGACGAGACGAGACAAGAATGAGACGGGGACATGAACATGAACATGAACTTGACTTGACTTGACTAGAAACATGAATTCAGGAAAAAGCAAAAATGATCCAACCGCCATAAGGGAAAAAACACCGGCTTATAACGCCGGTGAATCAGCGCTAAAGGAGACTCAGCTGCACACCGGCAGCGCGCTGGAGACGCTCAACTGAGAGGAGGACGTGACAATGCTAAATGCTGTAACTGTAACTGTCAGCTAACCCCGAAGATAGACAGCTTTTCTAGATAGCCTAGAAAAGGGTTTGTTCAAACAGTGATGGCTTAGTGGTTAAGGTGTTGGACTAATTCAATTCAATTCAATTTTATTTGTATAGCACTTTTTACAACAGTTATTGTCTCAAAGCAGCTTTACAGAATGAATGATAAACAGATGAATGATGAGTTTGTCCCTGATGAGCAAGCCGAGGCGACACTGGAGTGGGATTAGGAAGACTCCCTAAAAAACTCCCTAGAGTGGGATTAGGAAGAAACTGATGGTTATGGAGAAAATGGTTATATATTGTAAATGGTATTGAGGTTGTAGGATACTAATGGAGTTCAGTGCAGGAAAGGACTCCGGCCAAACTAACTAATACAGCCTAACTAAAAGGAGAACCAAAGGGAGGTACAGACATGAGAGATGGTGGTTCGATTCCCAGTACCACCAATCGACCACTGTGGGCCCTTTAGCAAGGCTTTTAATCCTCAATTGTTTGGTTGTTCTGCATAAAGGCATCTATTCTGCCAAATGCCATAAATGTACATTTAAATGTACAGACCAGTGTCTACAGGTAGTTCCACTGGTTTAGAGTCTTTGAATCCACAATATTTTAATAGCCTGGTATCTTCTCATTGACATATGTTTTTGTCATGTTATTAGATAAATGAATTCAAATGTACTACATCTACTTCATTTCACATGATAAAATATTCAAATCTTTAAGAATGTAAACTGAGATCAAATCAGCTGTTTATTTAGATAAACAAGTGCAATATAATAACAATAAGAAGAAGAAGAAGAAGAAGAAGGAGAAAGGCAGCACAGTGGCGTAGTGGTCCAGGGTTCGATTCCCGGGCCAGGGATTTTTATATGCAGAGTTTGCGCGTGCATGGGTTTCCTCCGAGTTCTCTAATTTCCTCTAACAGTTCAAAAACATGCAGATTAGGTCAAACGTTAATTCTAAATTGCCTATATGAGTGAATGTGTGTGTCAATGGTTGTTTGCGATAGACTGGCGATCTGTCCAAGGTGTACCAGTGACCCCGAATTAGGGAATAAGCGGGTAAGAAGATGAATGAATGAATAATAATAATAAGAAGAAGAAGAAGAATTTTGCCCTTTCCAGTGTTTTGGAATGGGTAAAGACTATCCTCCTATGTGTTCATGGGATAGTAGATTGTTCATTATTTGCACACTTCAGAAACCAGGTAAAAGTACTTGACCATACAGATACCTTTGGCGTACGTTTTTTTACTAAAAAAAACCCTCAGAAATTGTCTAGCTTTTGTTGCTAGACAATTTCTGACAATAGTCTAGTTCCATTCCTTGGTTTTGGAGCATGGATTTTTGTTTTATAAAAATGAACTTAAGTTGAGTGAAACACAATTATACAGACAGCTCAATTCAGCAAAATGCTTTCCCATCTTTAGGTTTAGAAGAGCTCCAGGAGTGCTAAGAACATTTTGACCCTATTCTTGGCCTTAGATTCAATTAACAGTGGCCAGTTTAATTATCTAATTCTCTACAAACTGCAAGAAAATGAGGTTAACTAAACTGAAAACTAAAGCTTTTAATAACCTGGTATCTTCTCATTGACACTGACATGCAGTCTACAGTATGCTCACCTGGGAGCATGTCATACTTCATTTTGTGTGGCTGAAGATAATTGAATAATCTCCACCACCAACCCCCCTTTATGCATGTCTGAGTTCTATCTTCTAGTCAGGTCAGAAGTAACAGAGTGTATGACAAATTATGAAGTTGAAAAGCAGAGGTGCCAGTGCTGGAAATCACACATGAGATTCCCAGCTAGTTATAGTTGCTTTACTAATATATTTTCCAATTCATATGAGACTTTGCATCAATTGTTAAAAATGAGCTTTTTAAAATTGATAGACTTCAGAATGTAACATTAAAGCAATAGGATATTGCTTTAATTGCTTTAAGCATATGACCAATGGACAAACAATAGTTCATTCATTCATTCATCTTCTTACCCACTTATTCCCGAATCCGGGGTCACGGGTGTCTGCTGTGCCTATCCCAGCACACATAGGGCGAGAGACGGGGGTACACCCTGGACGGGTCACCAGTCCATCTCAGGGCAACACATAGACAAACAACCATTCACACGCACATTCACTTCTATGGACAATGGACTATGTCAGTTTGAGGCTTTTTCTCTTTCTCTCAGCTCCAGTCTGTTCATGCTTCTCCCTTGCTATCCCCGTCTACCCTCATGTTTGTGTTCCAGTTTTGTTTTCCGTTCTAGTGTGTTTTTACTTATCATGTCTCTGTGATTGTTTCTAGTATAGTCTTCTTCCTTAGACAATGGTCACTGTCTTTTTCTGCTTCTGGCCCTTATGCTCCTCTGTCCGTCTCAATTTATACCCTGTCCATCCTTCCATTCCAGTTCTGCTTCAGTCTTCTTTCCTGTTAGTCTCAGGTCTAGTGTGTTTCAGTTACTCTGTCAGTATTTTTACTCTACTGTTTTTGTTCTCCCCGTTGTCTCTAATTTGTGTCACTCTGTGGTTTTTCATTTTCCCTTACTTTCAATGCTGTGTCCATCTCTGATCTGGTTAGTTTCTTTTCCTTTCACTGTCCCTCTTCGGTTTGCCGGTTTCTGCCCTCTTTGCCCTGTTCCCTATGGTAGGTCATTGTTCCTGTTAATTTATGTTTTTCTCTTTCTAGTTCTTTATCCTTTCTTGGTGCCTGGATGTCTCTGTCTCAATCAGTCTCTTGCCCATCTGCTATTTCTGCGTTTGTCGCTGCCCCTGTCTATTTACATCTCTCTCCATGTTCTGGTAATTCCATGTTCTGGCATCTGATCCACCTCCCAGGAGAATGACGCCCAATCCAGCACCCTTCCTGTAAGACACAAAAACAAACCGCACTCCCGGGCTTCAGAAAACAAAACGCACTCCCGTAAAATCTGCGCACCGGGTAAAAGCGCCGTCAACCTTCCGCGGGAATGCAATGGGAGGCTGTTGCCAATCCGCTGGGTGCCAGCGTGGTTGGATCCTTCTGTCAGGCAGGGTGAACTTAAACTTGAATCAGGCGCACCCAAACGCAGGATTGGCGGTTTAAAAAAAGGGGTTTTATTGTCAGTGAAAAAGAAAACAAAAGGTCGGGGAAAAAACACAAAGTCAGATCAAAAGAAGGAAGAAAACAAACCAGTGTGAAACACTTACGCGTTATAGAAAGAAAAACTCTAGACATGAAGAGGAAAAACACATGACATGAAGAACTCACACAAGACATGAAAAAGTAACATGAAGAGATGATCCAACACGGAAGTGTGCATGCCACCGGGTTATAAGGATTGCACAATCAATGCGCGGTAACGAGACTCAGTTGAGCACGCGCCAAGCCGAGCGCGTGCGCGTGCACCCGTGACTGCACAGCCTTGGCGTACCGAATACACCCATCACAGAGGGAGGGGGTGACAGTCCCAAAAGTGTAAGTTTGTCCTTTTCTGTATGGGATGCATAAAGAAACAAAGATTTAAGGCAGAAGATCTTTTTTCTCCAAAACCTATGGAACAGCCTACATGAAATGTTCCTTAAAAACTGCATGTTTATCTAGAAGAAAAACTGCTGCAAAGGTTGATCACACCATATATTAATTTTCCATTTTACTTTATAAAAGTATTCTTACAGCATGTTTAAACCTGTTTACAGTAAACATTATACATCAAATGTATAATAGTGTTTGTCTTCCAAAACATTTCTGTTCTGTTAAAAAGTCTGTACACATCAAAATAGCAATCATTAAGTAAGGTAAGAGGGCGGCGGGTGGCGTAGTGGATAGCACAGTCGCCTCACAACAAGAAGGTCCCGGGTTCGAATCCCAAGCTGGGATCTTTCTGTGCGGACTTTGCACATTCTCCCTGCGCTTGCGTGGGTTTCCTCCAGGTGCTCTGGTTTCCTCCCACAGTCCAAAAATATGCAGATGAGGTGGATTGGTGATTCTAAATTGTCCATATGAGTGAATGGTTGTTTGTCTATGTGTTGCCCAGAGATGGACTGGCAACCCGTCCAGGGTGTACCCCCACCTTTCGCCCAATGTGTGCTCTGATAGGCACAGCCGTAACCCTGGATTCGGGAATAAGCGGGTAAGAAGATGAATGAATGAATGAAAGTAAGGTAAGTGCATTTATAAATTCTGTGGAAGGACAAAGACATTTTTTTTCCAATCAAAATGTGATAGGCTTTCCTACTTTCATGTCATATTGTAATGATTCATTCTTGTTCTGGTCCATAATGCAGTAACTCAGTTTATTAACTTAAGTGCAGAGCAATACAGAGAGAGCAGGTTGCAGATAACAGGAACTCAGGTTATCCAAACAGGTAATTCTGAAAAAACATGCAGTCGGTACACGGGTAAAAAGTTCAGAAAGGAAGACAAACCCAGAACTTAAGGCAAATCTCAAGCTTGAAAACACAGGCAGAAGACCAGGAAACAGAGTCAGGTTCAGATACATGAAAACACTCGGTAATGTTGCTAGAAACAAACAATACTCAATATTTCACAACGCTTGCTAGCAAACAACTAACTTAAATATGGCATCTTCGCCCTTTTATACGGAACAGGAAACAGTTCTTCAAAATTCGGAGGAAGGCACCCTCATGTGGTGATCAGGCAGATTTACATCTGTTACACATATGGTCATAAATATATGGTTAGACACAGAAAGGGCTACTGCCAACAAAGGCTTGATAGAAAACAGCATAAACCAAAATTAATACCAGTGTTGTGTTACCAAGCTTGAATAAACTACTGGTGTTAAATCCTTAAAAGACAATGCCATTGTAGTAATTTCTTCAGAGGTTTAATTAAATTTTGACAACAATGCAACAAATCCTAGTTTTTAACTTTGGCATGTTAGTGGTTACAAACTGTACAATAAAATCTTCCCATCAGTGAATGACAATTAGTAGATGCCAGCTGTAGTAATGTAATCTGGTGTGTTCATGTTTAACACTATATTTCAGTGATCACAGGCTACAGTTAGCAATTTCCAAGAGGTATTTCTGTAAACACACACATACACACACACACACACACACACACACACACACACACACACAAACACACACAAACACACACACACACAAACACACACACATACACACACACACACACACACACACACACACACAAAATAACTATCTGTTTAAACACTATTATAGTTATGCAATTTGCTTAGTAAATAAGCGGACATTCATGTCTGTCTTGCTTGACTTCTCTAAATCCAAACAGGATCTTGGACATCTTGTAAGCTTATCAATCTGGCCCTTTCGTGCCAGCAGGAAGCATGCCAGCATGGCATCTGCAGTGGGAGAGAGCAACACTGAGACAACAGTTGTAGGAGGATGGCTGAGATACAGAGAGATGGACTGATAGAGAGAGAGAGCCACAGCAGTTCCTCAGTACTGCCAGCCGTGTCAGGCCATTAAAATGCCAAATGATGATGAATGAAAGGGGATGGGTCTGTCGGAAACAGCCCCCGTCATCATGCTCACCCCTCTCAATCCTCATTTTCCTCCTATACTCACATCATCAAAATCATGAAAACTGTTCCACATCAGCTGTGGATGCTGTAGCTGCTTATAATTCACTAGTTGAGACCAAGTGGGTAGAAAAAAACATATAAATAATAGGTTTAGAAAAGATTTTCAGGATTTCTGAGGTTCATTTATTGTGATTCCTAGTGATGAATGTTCTTTCTTAGTCATTATGATCACTTATGAAGTCATTCACCATGTAAACCGAAGAGTCTGAAGGCCTTAATATACTGTACATAAGATAATAGAATGGCACTGTGTTTAGGGTGTCTCTTGGGATAGAGCCCAGGCTTCCGACAACCTTGTGGAGAGTATGCAGTTCAGAAGATGGATCGATGGATAAAACAGATACTACACACAGAAATCATTGCTTTAGCCTAGTATGGTAATGCAGAATGTTAATCTAAATTGCCTATTTAAAAAGTATACCCAAAAATGTGCATGTGTTACACAGTAAAAATCCACAGATGCATTGTATATAGGCACACCCCCATATTCTGTTCTCACTATTTAATTTGTAGACCATGTTCTGTTCTCATGCTCAGTGGTACACCCTGGATAGGTTGCCAATCCATTGCAGGGCTACACATGGATGTGCAACCATACACCCTCACAAACTTTAGACTCATCAATCAACCTAATGTACATGTTTTTGGACTGTAGGAACAGCAATATTTGAAGAAATCATGCAAACTCTGCAATTTCTGGGACTAGAAGGCAGTCAATTAACAGGTATATTTTTATCCATAAAACGCATTATGCAGTGGTGTAGAGGGGATCTTTTTAGAGAAGTGCATGTCCCATAAGAAACAACAATCAATATGCTGGACGTTTGCACCGCATACGGAAAGACTGAACAAGGACTAAACCAGAACTAATTTTGTATTTGGGTTTCCCAAGCAGGGTGTCCACAAAGTGCAATCAAGCTGCCACCACTAGGCTGCTATGCAAGACCCTGAACTTCTCAGGTTTATACAGGTAATATGATTAATGTATTCCTGTATAAGAGACACCTGGGACCCAGAAATTTTGTTATATGATTAGGGAATACACTTATTTTATTCACAGGACATGGCAGGGGCGGCGCGGTGGTGTAGTGGTTAGCACGCTCGCCTCACAACAAGAAGGTCCTGGGTTCGATTCCCGAGTCTGGGGTCTTTCTGGGTGGAGTTTGCATGTTCTCCCCGCGCTTGCGTGGGTTTTCCACTGTCCAAAAACATGTACATTCGGCAGATTGGTGAGTCTAAATTGGCCATAGATGCCCAGCCATTAGGGAGTAGCCTTAGTGTCGGTCCCAAGCCCGGAGAAATGGGAGGGTTGCATTAGGAAGGGCATCCAGCGTAAAACCCCGCCAAGTACAATGTGCGGATCACGGATTCGCTGTGGCAACCCCGATCGGGAGCAACCGAAGGACAAAGAAAGATTCACAGGATCCGAGGGGGACACAGAGGAGCCCGAGGGGGACACAGAGGAGACCGAAGGTTGAGCAAATCCAACAAAATGGTATATTTCACGAATAAAAACAGCAGTTCTTTGCAAAAAGCAATCAAAAATTCTAAGATGGGTAACACTAACAGAATAAGAGAATTACAATTATCATCTTCCCTAAAGCTTACTGCTGATTCCAATAATTCCATTCATTCAACTGCTCAGTTTACATAGAAGTAGCAGAAAAGAGTATACACTTATTCTGTGGTGAAGTGGTTAGCCCAGTGAATCACAATAAGAAGGTCTTGGGTTTGATTCCCAGGGAAGGGGTTTCTGTGTGGAGTTTAGTGCATGTTTTCTCTCCATTTGCATAGGTTTTATTTGGGTACTCCAGTTTCCACTCACTCTCCTTACCATGGGACTTGGGGCAGTTGGTAACCTAGAATACATTGAAAGGGTGTGAGGGCTGTGGATGAATGAGTGAGTGAGTTCTGTGCATACTCAACCCATGGCAGGAACTCACTTCATGCTTTTCTTCACGGGCACAATAGGACCACAAATAACACCCCAATTCCTGGTTCAGTCGCTCCGCTTGCCCGTTGGTCTAGGGTTACCCTAGGAAGGAGGCAGGGCAAGGACAAAATCTACCGCTATATGAGACCAGGGGCATTGAGGCACTGGGAGAGGTTGTACGAGGCCTTTGGGCAGATGTCATGGTGTTTTTTGGTTAGGCACACACTGTACATGCTTTCACAAATTCTACCACTTCTGGACAGAGGTGTGGCCACCAAAACCTTTTAGTTACCAGTTCATGGGTATGCTGGATGCCTGGGTGCCCGGTGCTAAGGGATGTGTGTACCCATGTTCACAGGTACTGATGGAGTTCAACTGGGATAAAGAGTTTCCCCGGTGGGCAATCCCTGGGTGGTGACGTTTGATGTTGAGATGCCTAGATCTCCTCTTCCAGGTTCCACAGAACAGGGGACACCATCATATTTGAATTAAAATGATATTGTGTCGAGATCAGGCGGTTCAAAATGGCGGGGCAAAGCATCAGCTTTACCATTTCCCCAAGTAGTAGTTTACAGTAAACTCAAAGTGAGAGAAGAATAAGCCATGCGTTTATCCTTTGTGCCCCTTGACATACTCCAGGTTTCCTTGGTCAGTGAGCACAGTAAAAAAGTGAGTGCTGCCTTCTAGCCAGTGTCGCCACTCCACTAGCGCCTTTTTATTGTCCAACAGTTTCTTGTGGCTGACACCTTAAGTTACTTTTAGCGGGAGTTAGCTTCCGAGAGAAGTTGCATGGATGCAATTTCGGAGGGGAACCCTGTCTTTGGGACAACACAGCACCAATTCCACGGTCCAAGGTGTCCACCTCAATTATAAAAGGTAGAGTGGGATCAGGGTGACACTAGGCAGTAGCTTTTCTACTTTTCCAAAAGCCCATTGTGAAGCTTCAGACCATAAAAGCTAACTAAAATACAGTGCCTTTGCCCTTTCACTCGGAACAGGAAACAGAATTTGGGGGAAGGCGCCCTTGCGTGGTGACCGTTACACACAAAGATCTGATTTATCCTATACCAGCTTTGAACTGCGAAAGAGAGGCTGGGGCTACACCCTGGACAGGTTAGAAGTCCATCACAGGGCAACATTTATTCATTCAAACTAGCATTCACTCCTTTGGGAAATTAGGAACGTTCACTCAACCTAACATGCATGCTTTGGACTGTGGGAGAAAAACAAATATCCGAAATATACACACGCAAGAATGACGAGAACATGCAAACTCTACAAAAAGGCTCTTCTTTCTGCAAGTCACCATGTTGACAATTGGATAATATTTGAAAAACTTTATTACACCTTTTAATTTAAAATGGAAACACAAGTTTTCCATCCTGGCTGATCAAACATCTTGACATTTGAATCGGTAAACAACATCCAGTAATAAATGTCTGAATTCTTCAAAATTGCTGGCCTTTTGACAACATAATGCTGAACAGGCCAACCAATGATGTTGTGGACCAATGTATTCCAGCTAAATTGACTTTTTTCTTTTTCAAAAACACACCACATTAAAATGACAACATCCGGTATCACACTGTGTGACAGCATGAGGTACTAAGCCTCAGAAGAAAATTTGCTTAATTGTTTCTCTTCAGCTCAAGCAGAACCAAAAACTTGAGGCACAAGATGAAGCGATATATTTTATGTTTGTTTTTTAATACAATCAGTCATTTCTGGAAAGTAAAATGCCTAAAATGACTCATGATCCCTGTTGGGAAAAGCAAAATTGGCAAATATTATAATCTGTCATCTTACTCATTAATATGCAAATTAAATCGTGTTTAGTCAATCATTTTATGGTTTGCGTTTGCTCGTAATATTTAAACGCTTACTTGAAGAGATGAAGAAACTATTTCATTGATGCCTTTTTTCAATTTGAATGTTAATGAGATTTCCATCATTTACTGTTTTGCCAGCTCTGTGCATTTATAAAAGAGTGCAACACAAACACAGAAACTCAACCAGGCAAACAAATTCAAGATAGAACTAATCCTCTTTGCAAGGATTCAAAATAAAAAAGATTGATATGAAAATAGAAATTAGCAATCTAGAATAAAGATTTATGAAACAGATTCATAAACAGACAGAAAATGAACTTACATAACTTACAAGTCGTTTTTAATGATTTAAGTTTTAGATTTGACAGATCAGAATAAAAAAATCTCATTGATTGTGTAAAAACACCCATACATATATTTGGACAGTGGTTTGAGGGTATAGCATCTGGATGAACAAAAGCCAGTCTCTAACTCAAAACATTGAGCTGCAACACTGAGATACTTACACGTTTTTACACTGAAAGACACTGAAAGTGTTAGCGTTGCCTTCTTCTATACCGAAAAACACCTTTCACAGCAATGGCCACACCCTTTGGAGACATGATGACAATGGGTATAATGGCACGCTAGTAGTGATAAAGCATAACATGATTCTTGTTTTTATTTAAAGAATTATAAGACTGATAGTCACATGTGCTGCAAAGAGCCCCTCTAAGAAAATGTCTGACTATACCCTGAAGCACTAGAAGGTCCTAAGGTGGACTGTATACTGAGGTGCGATTCTGTTTGCTGCAAGAGGACATGCCCCTGAATGCACTGCTAATCTTGGTTGAGGCCCTCTTAACAAAGATGAGAGTTCACAGAAATATTCTCTTCTCTGAGGACAGAACCTAAGAATGCCGTTTGGTGCCTCTCTTTGTGGCCTCTTTACCTTCGGAAAAAATGTGACACATGCATGCTAACTGTAAGGACTATGTCTTCGGAGGACCGGCTGCAGAGGGCGCCCTCGCCTGAGTTTTGAACTTTTAACGATTAGGGTGTAGCCACCTATATAAGCAGGTGGCTTCTAATGAACTTTTCGAAGTATTGTTGCCCTAGGCCTTACTTAGCACTCTCTAGTTTTGTATGTTTGGAATTACTTTTTGGATATTCGACCTTTGCTACGTTTTGAATTATTCTCTTGATACACGATTTGGATTTGTCTGCCTTCCCATCCCCTTTCCCAATAAACGTGACTGTTTGTACTCTGCACTATGGATTCTACTCTACAGATACGTTACAGAATACTTCGCCAAATATGAATCCAGCGGAGATTCGAACCTTGGATGATCTGCTCGCTGCGCTAAACACTCAAGCACAAATCATCCAAGGTTTGCAAGACCAGGTGCGCGCTCTTACCTTGACCGCTGGTACGCTGAATCAGCCAGCTCCTGCGGCTGCAACCCACGCTCTGGTAACCTCTTTACCTTCTAAGTTCAGTGGAGATCCCAACTACTGCAGGGGGTTTATTCATCAATGCCGAATGATCTTTGCCGAACAGTCAGTGAGGTTTAATACGGGAGCTAAGAAATGCGCTTTTCTCATTTCACTACTCACAGAGCGAGCATTGGAATGGGCTAATGCGGTTTGGGAATCGGACAAGGAAATGCGCTTTTCCAGTGAGTCGTTCCACTTCGAGAAGTGTTCGAGCATCCAGCGGGAGGACTTGATATTTCTACACGCTTAATGCGCTTAAAGCAAGGTACTCAGTCTGTGGCAGATTATGCGATCACTTTTCGCACACTCGGACCGCAAAGTGGAATGAATGATGTTGCCTTAAAAGTTTTGTTTAAGGAGGGTTTGCGAGCGGAGTATGCCGCGGCGAAAGCGATTCATACTCTGAGTTCACTCAGCGAGCAATCCGGGTGGATAACTTAATGCGCAATCACCCAGCCCCGGCGGTATCCTCGCCTACTACTCCGGAGTTTTCTCTCTCCGGTCTACATGTTGAAAGTGAGCCGATGCAAATTGGGGAGCAAAAACTCAGCCATATGGAAAAGCAGCGACGTAAACAGCTGGGGCTATGTTTATACTGCGGACAGTTGGGACATCTATGGTCTCAGTGTCCCGCATTAACTCTCAAACGGCGCTCACAAGTAAGTTCAACCATACAAGCTGAGACTATGAACGCAGCCCTCTCATTGAAATTGCGCTTAAAGAATGGTGAGATAACTCATGTGCTTTCTGCCCTTTTAGACTCAGGCTCTGCGCTAAATTTGGTGGATGCCTGCCTGGCTCGAAAGTTATGTCTGCCCACTGAGCCATGCAACACCCCGCTACATATTACCACTATAGATGGGCACAAGATTGGCATGGCCATAAATGAGAGGACCAAGCCTCTCCAAATTACCATCAATGATGACCACCAAGAGCTGCTCATACTGTACCAAGGCACCTGAAACTCCCCTCATTTTGGGTCACCCGTGGCTAGTAAAGCATGATCCTGTCATTTCCTGGAGGCAAGGCAAGATTGTACAGTGGTCACCTGGGTGCGCGCAGCACTGTTCGATCAGGGTTCCGAAAGTAAGCCCGGTTCCCTGTTACACTATGTCCTCTGTTCCGAGCAATGTCCCTGTGTGTTATCATGACTTGGCGGAGGTGTTCAGTAAAGAGAGGAGGCGCTCGCCACAGGTCACATTTGGCCGTCCACGTCCCCTGCGGGGACCAGTTTCTTCTTTATAAAGAAAAAAGATGGCAGTCTGCGCCCCTGCATCGATTACAGAGGACTCAATAATGTGACTATTAAGAACCACTACCCACTGCCTTTAGTTCCCTCTGCCCTGGAACAGCTCAAAGAGGCCCAAATATTTACAAAGCTGGATTTATGAAGTGCACCCAAGCTGCACCCATGCGCCTACTTCTCCAGAAAGCTTTCACCAGCTGAAAGTAATTATGATGTTGGCAATAAGGAGTTTTTAAAAGAGACCATAAAAGAGGCATTACTAGAGTGGAGGCACTGGCTAGAAGGTAGTGTGCATCCTTTTACAGTACTAACGGACCATAAAAATTTGGAGTATATGAAGGGGGCTAATCGCTTGAATGCTTGCCAGGCTCGCTGGGCTTTATTCTTAACACGTTTTAACTTTGTGGTGACTTACAAGTCGGGGTTGAAGAATGGAAAGGCGGACGCTCTCTCCCGCAGACACTACCGGCCTGAAGAGGAGGGTGGTGCCAAAACTATCCTCAGCCCCAGCATGGTGGTGGCTCCGGTATTATGGAACTTGGCGGAGGAAATACGTGAGGCTAGTGAACGCCAGTCTCCGCCGTGGAGCGTACCACCTGATAAGATGTTCGTGCATACAGAGTTTCGCCATCAGCTAATAACTTGTGCTCACACCTCCTTGAGTGCAGGTCACCCCGGAGCACGACGAACCCACGAGTTGATTGCTGAGCAGTACTGGTGGCCCCGCATGAGAGAAGAAATACGTACATATGTCCAGGCGTGTGCTGTGTGTGCCCAAGCAAAGACACCACGTCATCTGCCCGAAGGATTACTACATCCACTGCCTGTTTCCAAGCGACCCTGGTCCCACATTGCCATAGATTTTGTCACAGACCTGCCGACATCTGAGGGGAACACTGCAATATTGACAGTGGTTGACCGGTTCTCAAAATCATGCCGGTTAATTCCTTTAAAGGGCTTGCCTACAGCATCTGAGGCGGCTAACCTGTTGTTTTGTAATGTGTTCAGGGCTTACGGCCTGCATGAGGACATTGTTTCTGACCGCGCCCCCAATTTAGGTCTAGAGTCTGGACAGAGTTTAGCAGACGGCTAGACATTAATTTGAGCCTCACCTCTGGGTATCACCCACAGTTCAACGGGCAGGCTGAGCGTTTAAACCAAGAACTGGGACGGTACCTTCGCACATACTGCGCAAAAGAACAACAGCGCTGGAGCGAATTCCTGCCTTGGGCCGAATATGCTCAGAACTCCCTCCGACACTCAGCAACTGGACTGACGCCCTTCCAATGCGTTCTTGGGTACCAGCCTCCTTTGTTCCCTTGGTCTAGTGAGCCCTCTTGTGTGCAATCGGTGGAGGATTGGTACCAGAGCAGTGCGCGGACTTGGGAGGGTGCGCATGTGAGGTTGGAGAGGGCCATTCGCCAGCAGAAACAAAGGGCTGATAAGCGTTGATGGCCAGCGCCTAAGTATCAGCCGGGGCAGAGATTCTGGTTATCCACCAAGCATCTAAAGCTAAAACTTCCCTGCAAAAAGCTGAGCCCCAAGTACATTGGTCCCTTCAAGATCGTTCAACATATTAATGAGGTAGCGTATAAACTACAATTGCCTGACCACATGAGAATAAACCCGACCTTTCATGTCTCCATCCTTAAGCCTTATGTACCCTCAAGCGCTCCCAGCGAACCTCTTCAGGAGCCACCAGCACCCATTGAACTCGACGAAGGTCAGGCGTACACAGTGCGAGAGATACTCAGCTCGAGAAGGAGGCGGGGCGGGCTACAGTACTTGGTGGACTGGGAGGGTTATGGTCCGGAGGAGCAGTCTTGGGCACAAGCGTCAGACATCCTCGAACCCCTCGTTAATCAGAGAGTTTCATGCTCGTCGCCCCGACCTCCCAGGCCCTCGCCCCAGGGAGCGCCCTCGAAGACCGCCAGGAGGCGTTCCTAGGGGAGGAGGTACTGTAAGGACTATGTCTTCGGAGGACCGTCTGCAGAGGGCGCCCTCGCCTGAGTTTTGAACTTTGTTTTTCTGTGTCAGCCATTAGGGCGTAGCCACCTATATAAGCAGGTGGCTTCTAATGAACTTTGCGAAGTATTGTTGCCCTAGGCCTTACTAAGCACTCTCTAGTTTTGTATGTTTGGAATTACTGTTTGGATATTCGACCTTTGCTACGTTTTGGATTATTCTCTTGATACACGATTTGGATTTGTCTGCCTTCCCATCCCCTTTCCCAATAAACGTGACTGTTTGTACTCTGCACTGTGGATTCTACTCCTTTGTCAACGACAGATACGTTACACTAACAGATGTCTGTATGCCACAGAGAACACTTGCTAAAAATTATGCAGTGCATTAGGGTGGTTATACATACAACTTGCTGGAACATTTGAAATTTCTTCTGTTTCAATTCTGAAACATTAAGAGCTAGACACGAATCTGCCATTGCTATCCAGATAACTGATGAAGACAGCCAGTATTACCCAATCAGAGGAATGATGAATGCAGGTGATTCAAAACAGTACACAAGCTCTCTCTCTCTCTCTTTCTCTCTCACTCACTATATATATACAGTGGGTACAGAAAGTATTCGGATTCCCTTACATTTTTCACTCTTTGTTATATTGCACCATTTGCTAAAATCATTTAACTTCATTATTTTCCATCTCAAATGTCTTCCATTTAAGCATTATGCCACTGTGCTCATTCATTTATTCATCTTTTTATTCCCAACAAAAAGTAGGCAAATAGAGAGCAAACGTAGTTCCTTCACTCACATACAACTTAAAGTAGTTATCATCAATACAATTATCTAACATAATGCTACCTATCAATATTATAATTTTCTATCTTACAATAATATATATTTTGTGTTAACAACCTTACCTGCCATCTTACTACCAGTTATGTCTGTGATGAAGAAATGTGTGCTAGTTGATATTTACCCTGCACATCACCATCACCATTTACCATCAGTTGGTCAAAAAATGTGATTAGATGAATTAATAAATGAATAATTATAAATTTATTTTTGCCCCCACAACCAGCTATTTTTATGTAAAATAAGATTCTTCACAAAATTATTATTCTTTTTTAAATTAAACATTTTCTTTGTAAGAGTTTACCAAGATTGTTCATAAACTATTGGTTAGTGGTAAACCATTGCTTATTTGGATCATTTTACCTGTTCAGCCTACAGAAAATATGCTTCTTTCCATGCTTGTTAAATGTAATCAATTTATCAAATTTGGAATTTTACTCAGCTATAGATCAGTTAACACTGTATACCCTTATTCATTTATCTTCTAACACATTTATTCCCAAATTCAAGGTCTGCTGGAGTGACAGGGGTACATTCTGTACAGGTCGCCAGTCCATCACAGGCCACACATAGATGAACCACACACACACACACACGCACGCACGCACGCACGCAGACAGACAGACAGACTGACACACACGCACAAACACACTCCGATAGACATGTTTTTAGACTTTGTGGGTTCCACGAAATAATTATTAGCAGAATTCACTTCCAGTGCCAATTTTATTTAGTCACAGACATGATTATACAGAGTGCAACATATAGTGAAATGTTTTTCTTCGCATGTCACATCTTAGTAAATTGGGGGTCCGAGCACAGGGTCAGCTATTGTATAGCACCCCTGGAGCAGGAAGGGTTAAGGGTCTTGCTCAGGGACACAACAGTGGCGGACTTCTGGGCGGAACCCGGGTCTTCCTGGTCTTCCGATTAACAACTCAGCACCTTAACCATTTGAGCCACCACTGCCCCTACACTTTAAACATGTGCACTCAAAACATACATATACACATACATATAAGGAATAAAACCTTAAATCTATTGTTATTATTGAATTAAAATCGAAATGAAGGAAATTTGTATTATTCACATACAATAAAATCTGTTTAATAAATGTGTGCCAGGGTGGCATAGTAGTCAGTAGCATGGTCGCCTCACAACAAGACGGTCCTGGATTCAATTTCTGGGCCAACAATCTTTCTTTGCGGAGTTTGCATGGGTTTCCTCCGGGTACTCCGGTTTCCTTCCACAGTGCAAAAACATGTACATTAGGTTAATTGGCGATTCTAAATTGCGATTAGGAGTGAATGTATGTGTGAATGGTTGTTTGTGTATGTGTGGCCCTGCGATGGACTGGTGATCTGTTCTGGGTCATACCCCTGCCTCTCGCCTTATGTACGCTGGGATAGGCACCAGAAGACTCCCGTGATCTCAAATTAAGGAATAAGCGGGTAATAAGATGGGTGAATGAATATGTGTGCATTCTATGAGTCAGTAATATTAGAAATCTTTTCAAAACTACTTTCCCCATAATCCTTTTCGTCTTGCGCATGCTCTTTGTTTCATACACGTTTAGCATGTCACAAACACAAATGTCATCTCGTATAGAAGCTGCTAGGTGAAGCTCACGTCTCCGGTATGATCGGTAAGACAATCCTTTCAGCTCGTCTCTTTATTTTATTTTCACACTCCCAATTTCGTTTTATCCGTGATTTACCTGAAATTGAGACTGTACTGCTAAAACATTCCACCTCCGATATTTCTTTACAGTGGACTTAACAAGTTGGTTTATTTTGGCTTATGGTGTTGCTGCTTAATCGCGTTAATGAGCCCAAAATTGAACAGAAACCATAAAATATCAACATATTTTATCGGTGTTTGGAGACATTTAGACATTTTAATCGCGCGTCATTGTTGCGTCTCGCGAGATTTCCACACAGCGTCCCGACGAGAAAAAGAGCGTGCTAATCCTTTAATGACGTCTATTGGATGGAGATGACGGCTGGACTTTTAGATTACGTACACGTGGTATTTACATGATCTCCAAAACCACAGCGTTACACAAAACAGCGTTATGTCAGCAAATGACTGACAGAATGTGTTTTTGGTGTTTGCCGTGTTGCTGTGAACTTCTTTCCCTTTCGCCACAGCGGATCGCTCATTACCCACATTACCCTGTCCTCTACATCTGCCTCTTTCACCCCAACTACCTGCATATCTTTCTTCACCACATTCATAAACCTCCTCTTTGGTCTTCCTCTTTTCATCCTGCCTGGCACCTCCATCATCAGCATTCTCCTACCAATATACTGCATGTCCCTCCTCTGCACATGTCCAAACCATCTCAACCTGTCCTCCCTCACATTGT
>JAOTRA010000032.1:3504036-3514371 GCA_026260255.1 Pseudolaguvia tuberculata
CGTCTCTGTAGACGTCTTCCTCCTCTCCTCCTCCTGCTTTGGCCAACAGTAGCCCAATTTCCACCGGTACCCTGTCGTCTAACAGTACATGTGGCAGTCGTTGTTAACCCGGGCCTCCGGGTATGTCCGGTATGTGTTTCTTATTTCATTTGGTGCAGTTTTACACTGGATGCCCTTCCTAACACAACCCTCCCAATTTATCCGGGCTTGTGACCGGCACTAAGAATGCACTGGCTTGTGAAACCCTAATGGCTGGTTTAGAATCACAAATTCTACTAACGTACCAATATTTTTAGACTGTGCGAAAACCGGAGTACCTGGATTAAATTCACTCAAGCACAGGAGCACAGGGCTTTCTTACTGTTAGTCAATGATGCTAGCTAGTTAGCTAGCTAGTTTTATGCAGTCAATTTAAACACTGGTTAAAAAATCAACCATCTGAAGCTGATTAATGTTGTCATTGTACATGTTCAATTAAATTAGATTATCTTGTAAATACTGGCTGTGGTCAAAATTAATATTTCAGGATGTACGTGCATATTTTATGACCAGCTTTTTATTAATAGTCGTGTGTGGGTTCTCTGGTTCTTCCTAACAAACACTGCCTTGCTTTGATTAATAGTCCAGACTGGATTTAATAGCTGCACTTTTATCACACACCTGTAAAAGGACTATTCAAAACATTTTGGTAATGTATCACTTATTGCTTATCTCTGGATACTAAGTATTATTTTTAAAATATTACTTTTAGGCGAAAAATTGAAATTGAGAGTTTTATGAAAGTATATGGAGAAATACACTGGGACAGTAGGAATTTGTTCATCCAGACACTAAATAGTTAGTATAAATAAAATCAGGGGACAATGTCTGGGCAATCTTTGTTCTAGTTCATCTTATGTTGTTTACTTGAATTATGTTAAAGATTCACTGCAGGACAGTTGAGTTCTTCCACTATAACACAAGGTCCTGTCTCAATAACCCCAATTGCACCCTTGTGCCTGCTTAGGGGTGCATAAGGTGTCTATATTCACTGGTGAGCTTCTCCCCCAGCCTACTTTTCCATTAATGCATAATAATAAATTGATCAGAGGATCTAACGTTCCTTACACTTTCTGAAGGATTTACATGCAACATTTTTAAACTGTATTCAAGACTAGTTGGACAAAAACCTAATCATGTAAATGAAAAAGTCTTTACCTGTGTACCATTCAGTTTCAACAGACAGTAAAATTTAGTTAAAGCAATTATATGAAACATTAGCAAATCATCTGAATGGTTATTTGTAGAGTGGAATATTGAGGGAGGAGGGTCATGACTAAAGGAAGCAAACCTGCCGGCATTGCGGCATGGCATACCATTTAAAAAATATATATATTTTGGTCTTTTGAAATTTTGGTGTATCCTTTTAAAATTAAAATAAAATAAAATTGCTGATTTCACACCAGTCTTTCCATGGATTCATTCCATCTTGTTAATAAAGATTTCTTTTAAATTTAGTCATTTCTTAATTTGCTTCTTCATTTTTAGCATTCCTATGACTCAATTTGCATATTAAATACTTATATTACTCAGTCACCTATAATATTTTTCCACAAAATGAAACAGGTGTTGTCAGACTTAGACAAATAGTGCATGCCTTATTTTCATAATTACTGCACTTTTAGATTTTTGGAACACACAGCTTAAGGCTGCTGTTAAGATAAGCAAGTGGAATTATGCATTGTCATCACCCCGCAAACTCCCTACTATCTACTGAGACAAGTCACTATTAACTATTTTATAAACTCTGACAGATTACACGGTTTTCTAAACTAAAATTATTATTTTAATGCTAATGTACTGAAAGTCCAAGGAAAAGAAGGCTCAAACTGTTTAAAGAGCCAAATGTTGTTGCAAACATTGTTGCCAAATGTTTTCTATTACTTAACATTTTCCCTTATCTTAATAATAGAATGGGAGGCATCCTGTCCATTTACAATAACTACAAAGAATAAATCACTGTTTGATAAGAGATATGGGTATGCGATAACCGTTTCCCTTTCCTTTTTACCTTTATGCAATGTATCATGTGGAATTAATCCAACCTCCACTGCCTTCATTTAGTGGTAGGCAATAGGCTCCAAATCAAACATGTCACAAAAGAGAAAAAAGGCTAGGGGTAATAATTTCCCCTTCTATTAATGTATTAAAAAATGAAATATTTAACTATTCAACAATAGATAGATGGATTGAAACGCTTCTGCAGTAGACATGCCGAGATATAAAAGCACACTATCAACTAATACACTCAGCAACCATATAGAATCACAGTATACTATGACAATGAGATGCAGACCTTCAAGATAACTATCAAGGAGATTTAATCGTAAGCATGAATGTAAATAGAAAGAAAGGAAAATCATTTAAAACCAACTGCTGTACATAAAGAATAGTCTAGTTCTGGTGCAAGAATCTTAAAACCAGTGTTGGATAAAGGAAAGGAATGCATCCAGACTTACAACAATACTTTACCATCTGTATGGTGGAGGCAGTGGTATAGCATGTATGGTTGGCACACTTTACACTTTACAAATTTACATATGTTCTCACCTACACTGATATTGATGTTTTATTCTGGGATCTGTTAGTGCCTCTCTTTATAGCTTCCAACTGCTCCTATCACTAGAGGGTATGCTTGGTCCTATATACACTGTGGCTCTGTTTATTCTTTGTTCATTACAGTTGTGTCTCTGTGACTTGACTTTATACCACACTTATTTTGTTGTTTCACTCTGCTACAATTTAATTATTTTGTATTTTTTTAAAATTTAGAATAAATATGTTCTAAATAGTGTAATCCCACCCCTGACACCGATTGACAGGCTTCAGTTTAATTGGTTAATTTGGACAAAAACAGACCTGATTTATATATTGAGATTGAGGATGGTTGATTTAAAATAAACAAAATTGTAAGTAGTAATTTCTGTAGTAATTTCAGATCAGGAACTATAGACTACCATATAACTTATGTCCAGTGCTAACAGGCTATTATGAGCCCACTGACACAGTATAGTTGATATGTGGTGCCACTTCATATAGGTATTATTTTAGAGTGGGATAAAACATTAATAGCATGCTTGAAATATGGCATGATACACAGTTTATGAACACTGATGTTTTAGTTCGTTGGTCATGTTGGGTGCCAATGGCATCATTATCTCATCCACACATTGGCATATCCTTCCCCATTAATCCTCATCACTGTGACTGTCAAAAAGCTGAAAGAGCATTATCTAACACACACCTTAAACAAAAAGATAGAAGTTCATTAAAAGCTGCTTTCAGAGAAGAAATCGATTCAGTTATTTTATGGACTCATTGGACAATTACCAATGAATTAATATTATGTTTAAAGACTATATATTATTTCTACAGTTTATTTCTAATTCTATTTTTTTCTTCATTTTTTCCCCTTTAAAAATTTTTTTTTGTTATGATCAAAAGTTTTGGGGCTGTGGTTAAACGTGATTGATACTACGTGAGGTCTTGTTTATTCTTTTGCATGAGAAAATTTCTGACACGGTGTGTATCAACCTTTACACTTAAAGTAAATCTAAGGGCAAAATAGATGGAATGGAAAACACTTGCACTTGATTTGTCTGAACATTTCATCACATTTTAAAGTTCACATTTCCATCTCAATTCAACCAAGAAACCAAACCAAGCAAGCACAAGCTAAACATCAGTCAGATAAACAGTTAGGGGGAAAACAGGGGGCACACATAATCAAATGTGCAGAAACAGTCACACCTGCATTGTGTTAAATGGGATGGAACATAAAGCCATACAGTAAAATCATGCTATTGTACATATCCTTTATGGAAAAAGTAACAGGCAGCATTACTACCTTCTCAGAAGTTTAAAGGAATTTTAACTCTTATATTAGATTCTAGACATTTACATATCATTAAGTACATCCTGACAGAATGCGTCACAACCTGGTAGGGGAACCGCACCAAGCAGGACATGAGAGCTCTCAAAAGACTACAAGCCAGGAAGCTATAGTAAATTATATCCATACTGAACTTCCTGACCAAGGGTGGCGCGTTGGTGTAGTGGTTAGCACGGTAGCCTCACAACAAGAAGGTCTCGGGTTCGAATGCGGAGTTTGCATGTTCTCCCCGTGCTTGCGTGGGTTTCCCCCGGGTGCTCCGGTTTTCTCCCACAGCAATCACTCAGCTTTGTTGTTTTTGGTGGTGTCTGGCTCTCCTTTTAGTTGTGTTGTATTAGTTCCCATCATGACTTCTGAGAAGCTCTTTTTATGCCCAATCATGTTGCCAATTGACCTAATAGGTTGCAAATTGGTCCTTCAGCTGATTTCTATACTGTCCCAGCTTTTTTGGTATGTGTTGCTACCATGAAATCGAAATGAGCAAATATTTGGCATGACGTTTCCAAATGTCTGACTTTCAACATTTGATATGTTATCTGTATTTTATTTGGAATTGAAACATTGAAATTTGAGGCTTCCACTTCTTAGCATTCTGTTTTTAATTCACAATTTGTACAGTTTAACTTTTTTGGAATCAGTTTGGTAGATTAATGTTATTCCTGCGGATCCAAAAAAAATTTAAGAAGCTGAAAATAAGCTTTTTAAGGTTTTTGGTACAAATACTTTTTAATTGTGTCCTTCGTGTAGGTGGTTTACTTTATTAGTTGTCTGAATCAGTCTGCAGTATCCATTTAAAAAAATAGCATTTCCTTTTCTCATTATTCTCATATACTGATGGCCATGGCCGCCTGGCTCCCTGTCTGGCCAAGCGCCCTTCATGCTGGAGAAGGACAATAAAAATGAGATTTGGAGGCCTCACATTGCCCTTTATCAGCATTGGGTGGTTCGCCCCAGGCAAACGAGACACAGCTCAGTGAAAGATGGCAAATCCTTCCATCTGCTAAGAAGACACTAACCGTGCTTTTATATGAGTATTGATTGGCTAGCCCTTGTCTTTATGAAAAAGCTACTTTTTTGTTATCTCTTTCAGCTACTTATTAAAGTGGAAATTGAGTTATAATTCTGATAGATTTTCTAGCATGTTTGGGTCTAGACCTCCTCCCTACCCCTTTTCACTCTCACCTTTCATCTCTCTCTCTCTCTCTCTCTCTCTCTCTCTCTCTCTCTCTCTCTCTGTCTCTGCTGCTCTGTCCGTCTTTGTCTCTGTGTTATTATATTGTCTATATTAAACTGACCTGTTGGCTAATGGAAATCTTTCTCAATTGACAATCGAGACCAGATATGATTCGGTAATGACACAAGAGCTGAATGTATATTTATATAGGTAATGGAGGTTGAGGATACTCACATGATCTTTACACTTTTTTTTTAGATAAATAAAATGTTATATTGTAAATTCTCTAGTTCAACATTTAACTGTGATGAAAAACAGGGTGAAATGTTGGATAGATTTAAGTTCTATTCGTTTTTCGTAGTTCTATTCGGAGTATGTAGTTAAAATATGATAAACTGCCATTTTATTGCTGTTCCAATAGTAATTCTTGTATTTTTTTCTGCTAATACAGAAATTACATGAGCAATTGATACATATTTTCATATTTTTTTAATTTTAATTGTCTTACTTTCCTTTACAACATAAAACAACAGCACTGAAAAGGCATTTTAAACTACTATTATAACAAATGCTTACACAATAAAATATAATACAGTTACAGTTTGACATTTGGCAGATGCTCTCATCCAGACTTAAAAAATTGTTTTAAACCACATTCATTTGAAAAAGCTTTACTAGTGTGAGCAGAAACAGTTCTTTTAGTTTCGTTTGTATCTGCTCTATAATCATGTCATATAATCTTCCTGTACAAAAAGTCTGTCTGTCGCTGTGTCTTCCTTCTAGTCGATCTGTCTGTCTGTACGTTTATCCGTCCAAATCTGGTTGAGATATTAAATTCAAAGATGACAAAGCTGCCCTTGCCCATGTGCAACTGCTTCATTGTATAAACTAGATAAATGTACCTCTGTCTTTGTATCTAAATTGCCTCTATTGTATGGTGTGTTGTTCTCACATCAGACTAACAGTACCCAAGCAAAAAAGATTAAATGGCAGAATTGTAATGCGCATACTTGGTCTATTCTTCTGTTTTAGTGAAACTAAACCTTTGTGTGCAGGTCTAACACAATGACTGAGCACTGACTGTTGATATAAACACCTATTTTAGCTCAACCCTGCATCTCTATGCTTTGCCTCACAGTATTCTTCCTGCCTTTATCCATCTGTCAGTGATGCCAACACTTTATTCATGCTTCAGAGTCTTGAAGGAAAAATAGTTAATTCAAGAGGGAAATAGAAGTCAAATATGGCTTTGGTTAGATGTGATCCACACTTAATGTCATGCAGTGGGCTGGTTATAGGTATGGATTAACAACTGACAGAAACCCACAAATGGGCACAAAGTTCAGATTTTTTAAAAGAGCTGGCGGGGGTGTATGTATAAAATAAAATATTCTAAAATTAATTTTTAGCATATCTTACATCATTACACCACCTCCAGCCTGTGTGCATAAGTACAAATGAATAAACATTTTTTCCAGTCAACTGTTTTTGTGTGAACACGAAGCAGTACCTGAACTCACGGACATTTCCATGAATAATTAAAGCTGTGTTTGGAGCTAATTGAAGTCAGAACCTAGTATTAGGACAGTTTCTAATAAATGTTAGGAAGTACTACAATAAAGCCATTTACTGAAATACACACTATTAATTTTATAGGGGATTCTATTTGTCCACAGTTAGAATTTTAAGACTTGTATATACATTATAGTTGAATGCTTTACTGTTCACTTTCAGAGATTAGTTCTTTTCTCCAGTCACTGGGTTGTGCCTGCTTTTTGACTGAATAAAAAAATAACTTAATTATTCTTTCATGTCTTTATTTCTGATGCATTGTGTGTGTCTGGGACATGTGTGAATGATGTTTTGTTCCTGTATTTAGGTCACAATTTGCTGATTTCCTTCTTTTAGTTTTTTGAGCACATCTTTCCATTTTAGTCATTGTACTGCTTATCATTTCTTCAATGCTTTTGTTTGTCTTCAGTGCTAAAAATGTTCTTTCTCAGGGAAAATGTAAATGTGAGCATGAATATTCCTCTTTCATGCTCTATATTCTGATCTTGTTTTTATTCTTAGCATCTGGCAGACTTTATTCTATGACATCTAATCTTCTATATAAACCTGCCACTGTTTATTTATTGTCTGCTTCATAGTCTAACAGAATTGTGACATTTTTCTTTTGTGAGAAATGCTGGATGTATATGCATGTGTGTGTTGCATATATCTGAATCGGGGGATAGTAGACTTATGTGCATGACCATTAGTGTTGCAGAAAAGAAGATGGCTGGCACATGATGGTGTTTGGAAACAGAGGGAAGACTGTTTAATAGAGGTGATTTGTCAAAATCGTGACCTTTTCTACCCTGACCATTGCCTTTACCACCAAAAGAGATTGGAAAAGAAAAAACACTTTAGGAGCTGAAAGACGAATTCACATTGTAAATATACCTGCAGGAGCTTGTTTACGAATGTAACAGCATAGGTTTATTGTCTTGTCTCTGTTTCAATTTGCAACCCAATAGAAACCTGAAGAATGCTTGCCTATCAAAGTAGTGACTCGATTGGAGAGCAATTTTTACAGCATCTTTCTTGCTGCACATGAGATTTTAATCACGTTGCTGCATATACTTTAAAAAAAAAGCTCTCTCTGGCTTAGGGATTATTAACTGGCTCATTGAGTTCGTGCTCCCTCTTTTTTTCTATTTTTTTAACGAAAATCTTGTAACTAGAAATACCACAACCTTTTACCGATATCTGTTTCCATTAATCTAAAAGTACTCTTACAATATGTAAGTTTGATCAAACGTCAGCAGCCTGATCAGGTGATTCTGCAATACGTTTAATTGTAGTCCTCGTCGTTGGTATCACAAATAAACAGAAGGCAAGGTCTCGTAAGGTAAGCAGGTACAGATCAAACTAGACGAGACTTTTATCAACAGGTAAACATCTGTCATGCTTGTCACAGCTGTTAAGCCTTCAGGAAGTTAGCATGTCTTTTGAAAAATCTGTTTGAAGTATAATATTTCATCCCATCAAAAAAGCCCAGGTGACTTTTACAAGCCTCCCCCATCCACCCACCCCAGCAGGTTAAAACATAAATTAAAATCGATTCACAAAGCCTTTCTGGGAGGTAGGCAGCCTTGTTTGTATATTAGCAAATTAAATGTTTGCCCTGTACTTTAACATCTTCCTGTTTTAGCTTGCGTTTTTTAACAAGGAATTTTAAACAGGATTGGCAAACAGTTTGATGAGAGAACAAGAGGTGGAAGGATGGCCTGCTTTTCATTTCAATGCTGCCAAGAGAGGCTGAGGGTATTGATTGTCTACATAATTGCACATTCTTTAAGTACTTTTTTGATTGGGCTTTCAAATGCTAATTTCAACACATTGTCTTGGCAGTAAAAAAAACATAGCACAATCAGGACTTGATTTTGAACAATAATGAGATAGGAACAGAGTGTGGCATAGCTGAAACTGAAGCGCCAGGGGACGTAAAATCAACAAAACCCTGTTAGAGTTGTTGCAACAGCTTCGAACCATACTACCTTAACAATTTTGATTTCTGTGTCACGGCTATCAAAAGTAGTAAGGCAATGAAAAGCTGATAATAGAGAATGCATTATGAACCTCTGACATTCTGGAGGTACCTTTGCGAATCTAGTGCAAGTCATATGGCAGCAGTGCAACAGATAAAAACAATCTAACATACTTTTACTTGAACTGCATTGTCAATGTAAAAAATGTGATCTCACTGAATATTGGAGAAAATACATACAATGGTTTCTGGAGGCTGTCAAATACTTTTACATTCATGGTGAGTTGATATAAGTTCATTAAAACTGGCTAGCACGGTCACCTCACAAGAAGAATAAGGTCCCGGGTCCGATTCCCGGGTCAGGGATCTTTCTGTGCGGCGTTTCCATGCTCTCCCCGCGCTTGCGTGGGTTTCCTCCGGGTACCTTGGTTTCCTCCCACAATCAAAACATGCAGATTAGGTGGATTGGTGATTCTAAATTATCCATAGGAGTGAATGTGTCTGTGGATGGTTGTTTGTCTATGTGTTGCCCTGAGATGGACTGGCGAACCGTCTGGGGCACCAGCGCCCTCCCCGTGACCCTGAATTAGGGAGTAAGCGGGTAAGAAAATGAATGAATGAATAAAACTGAGCAGTTTTATTCATTCATAACAGTCCCAGATAAGAAGGACCAAAAAAAATAATTCTGATAAGAACTCATTTAATCGGTGCTTTCTGCATATTTCCCATAAGGGATGTTCTGACACCTACAGTACCATAGCACTGCTAGCTAAACTGTTATGTATATCTGACAGTGGAATTTAAAAAAAAAATCTGTTCTCAACACCACCTCTGATTTTAGACTAGTTCAGCTTCCTCATCAAAGACTTTCTGCCAAGCAGACTGACTCACAGCTTCTTGGCTTTGGCTAATAATCTGTTTGAATGTAGGAGATAAGTTCAAAGCAGTAGTTTAGTGTATGTCGACATATATTTCCACTGTCACGCTAGATATGTGTACATGTTCACATGGGATGGAAGATTTCACCAAATGTAATATGACCCAAAACTCCTATAAAAGGTTGCAAGACTTGCAACACAGACCCCCTTGCAGGCAGAATTAAATTACGATGCTCAGTAGACCTGCTGCTTTCATTTCCGAACCCATTTCATAAACATTACTCAAACAGCTGGGACAGCCAGCAGGAGGCACTATACATTCCACATTCTCCCTGCCAGCAAAGCTGTGCCTGGTAATTTAGCAAAAGAAGCAGCTAAATGAGCACAATCAAACCACGCTCTTCATTATGTTCACGTGTGTGTGTGTGCGCGTGCGCGTGTGTGTGTGTCATGTACAAAGTTCTATGTTTGTTTGCCTGTTGAGTGTATCTATCTATCTATCTATCTATCTATCTATCTATCTATCTATCTATCTATCAGCCTGTCCGTTTTTGTCTTTATTTGTCTTTAATTTACTTTGCCAATAATATCCATAGTTTGTCTGTGTCTGTATGTATGTTTCGTTATGAGATTCCGTGTCTGGCAGTTTCACCGTCTTTGTCGCATTTTCTGTTTATTTGTGTGTCTATCTGCCTATGTATGAGTGTGTGTGTATGATTGTGTGTTTCTGTGTATTTTTTGTTTTATTTGGTGTGTGTGTGTGTGTGTGTGTGTGTGTGTGTGTGTGTGTGTGTGTGTGTGTGTGTGTGTGTGTGTGTGT
>JAOTRA010000032.1:3514471-3524718 GCA_026260255.1 Pseudolaguvia tuberculata
GCATGTAGGATGTTTTGGAGACAAGGTGAGGGAGGCTAGGTTGAGATGGTTTGGACATGTGCAGAGGAGGGACATGCCAAGTATATTGCTAGGAGAATGGTGAGGATGGAGGTGCCGGGCAGGAGGAAAAGGGGATGTGGTGAAGGAAGATATGCAGGTAGTTGGGATGAAAGAGGCAGATGTAGCGGACAGGGTAGTGTGGAGAAGGGTGATCCACTGTAGCGACCCATAACGGGAGCATCCGAAAGGAGAAGAAGAAGATCCTGTTGAGACAAACTGAGACAGGGCTATAAACACACAACCCATTGGAGGAAACACTCAATCAGAACTTAAAACAAATCAAAACATAACACTTTGATAGGGGAATTACATGACAAGACACAGGCATTGCCCTGTGGTGGCTCAGCAAGACAATTCACAATTCAACCAGCAAGCCTGACCAATCCTGACAGTTCTATTCATTTTTATATTTTATAACAGTTATCTTGGATTGATTTTTTTTCTCTTTCCAGATAATCAGCATAATTTGTGAAAAGTTCTTCTAGATTTAAAATAAGTCCACAATAATCAATATAAAAACTGCTGTTAAGTGTTGGGTAGGAAAATATGTCAATCAGGAAATTAATTACAGCTACATGCTTTCAATTCAATTCAATTTTATTTGTATAGTGCTTTTTACAACAGTTATTGCCTCAAAGCAGCTTGAATGAATGATAAATAGATGAATGATGAGTTTGTCTCTGATGAGCAAGCCGGGGCGACAGTACAAGGAAAAACTCCCTTGGGTGGAATTAGGAAGAAACCTTGTGAGGAACCCATCCTCATTTGGGTTGAACAGAAATTAATGTATGTGTGAAAACAGTTCTGGTGGCTGGAAATGGGGTGACGTCCGAAGTCATCGCGGGAATGTGATGACCAAGCCGATACACGACGCTCCCGATCCAACGCGGTGGGGCGGCACGTGTACCTCAACAGAAGGGGGGGGTGGAGAAAAAATGGTTATATATTGTATAAATGGTATTGAGGTTGTAAGATACTAATGGAGTTCAGTGCAGGAAAGGACTCCGGCCAAACTAACTAGCACAGCCTCACTAAAAGGAGAACCAGTGGGAGGCACATGCATGAGGGATCCCTGATATGTAAGGTGACCAGACCACCACCGAAGACAACTGAGTGATGGGTGAGAGTGTGGAGGACAGCATCCAAACAGCATCAGATCACCATAATACTCAATATCTATGAGTCCCCTCGGTCTACTCCTTTATCTAAAGAGGGCTAACACTGAAATGCCTGATTAAATAAATGAGTCTTTAATCTAGACTTAAATATTGAGACTGTGCCTGATTCTCGGACAAACTGGTAGACTCTTCCATAATTTTGGGGCAATATATGAAAACGCTCTGCCCCCTGCTGTAACATTATTCACATGTGGCACAGACAGCCTGCATCCTTTGAACGAAGTGGGCGTGGCGGAACATAGGGCACCACCAGATCAATAAGGTACTGAGGTGCAAAACCATTTAGTGCTTTATACGTAAAAAGTAGTATTTTAAAATCTATACGGAATCTTGCCGGGAGCGTGGATAGAACAGGGATGTGTGTGCATCTCTTGGTGCTAGTAAGGACTCTCGCTGCTGCTTTCTGAACTAAATGAAGTTTATTTATAAGATTTGCTGGACATCCAGAAAGCAGAGCGTTGCAATAGTCCAGCCTGGACGTGATGAAGGCATGGACTAGTTTTTCTGCATCATTAAATCGCAGCATATTCCTAATTGTAGCTATGTTCCTAAGGTGAAAGAATTCTATTTTAGTAATATTATCTATATGGGCATTAAATAAAAGATCACACCCAAGTCTTTGACTGTTGCACTTGATGCTACAGACAGACCATCTAATATTAAAGTTTGATCAGATACCATACTTAAAGTGTGAGCACGTCGAGTGGTCACCACTTAAATCTACAAACTGATAGTGGTCTGTTAAATAGGACCTGAGCCAGGCAAGGGCCGTCCCTTTTATACCTATTTAGGAGAATGTTATGATGTATAGTGTCGAAAGCTGCACTAAGATCCAATAGAACTAGGAGAGAGATGCAGCCCTGATCAGAAGCCAATAGCAGATCATTTACTACTTTGACAAGTGCCGTATCAGTGCTGTGATAAGGCCTAAAACCTGATTGATAAATTTTATGAATGTTATTTTGCTGTAGATACAAACATAACTGCTACTACTTTTTCTAAGATTTTGGAAATAAAAAGAAGGTTCGATATCGGCCTGTAATTTGACACCTTACTAGGGTCGAGGTCGGGTTTCTTAATTAGTGGTTTTATCACTGCTAATTTAAACGATTTAGGGACATACCCACTGCTGAGTGAAGTATTAACTATTTTCAGTAAGGGTTTTGTTACAGACGGAACCACTTGCTTAAAGAATTTGGTTGGCCCCGGATCTATTACACAGGTTGATGATTTTGCAAAAGAGATGAGTAAAATTAATTCAGTCTCTTCTATGGGATAGAAATTCTTTAAGAGCATAGCACATTCTAAATTATCTGAGCTAGTTAAAGGAACTATCTTAGCAGTCTGAATCAGTCTGAATTGTCTGCCTAATCTTTACAATTTTGTCATCAAAGAAGTTCCTGAAATCCTCACTGCTGTAGTGGTGGAGATGTCAGTGGTGGTCCGATTTCTAGTTAATTTAGCTACAGTATTAAACAGGAACCTGGGATTATTCCTGTTATTTTCTATAAGGAAGGAGAGGTAGGCTGTTCTAGCCTCACTAAGAGCTTTTTTATAAGCCAGGAGGCTCTCCTTCCATACTGTCTGAAATACTAATATTTTTCTGGTGCTCTGTTTTAGAGACTGTGTATGATTATTAAATCACGGTGCAAGCTTTTTTTAACTAATTGTCTTAACTGACGCTACACTAGCTAAGCTATAACGCAGAGTAGATTCTAGGTAATCCCTTGCCTGGTCGAGTTCCATGTGATCCGACGGTGATCCAATCTTAGTGGATAAATCTGGGAGACGCTTAATAAAATTTTGGGGAGTCATAGGTGTAAATGTACGTTTCATGCGGTAACGTGGGGCTACGTGTACATTCTGACTAAGGGATATTTTAGACGAAACGAGACAGTGATCAGACTATTTCACACTGTGGGATTATCTCTACATTCACTACATTTATACCGAAAGTCTAAAGTGTGACCTGCTTTATGTGTGGGTACTATAACACACTGACTCCCACTGAATCGAGTATAGATGAAAATGCCGTCCTTAGCGGGTCACAGGTATTTTCAAAATGAATATTAAAATCGCCAACAATTAGTGCTCTATCGACAGAGACCACCAGGTTAAATTGAAATGAAGTAAATGACAGCATGTAGCATTAAATTTAGACTTCATTTAATGCTACAATGCTACATGCTGTCATTTACTTCATTTCAATTTAAGTGAAATAGATGCAATAAATAAATTAACATGTATATGTTTACTGTAGCCCTGAGATGGACTGGCGACCCGTCCAGGGTGTACCCCCCGCCTCTAGCCCTATGTGCACTGTGATAGGCACCAGCTGACCCCCATGACCCCGAATTAGGAAATAAGCGGGAAAGAAAATGAATGTTTACCGTAACTTTTTTTTTTTACATGTTACATGTTAACTAATGTCACAGACATGACTATGTGAAGGACTTCTCTTCATTGACCTAGTGAAGAAGAAATCCAGATAAGTGCAGGTGCAGTATGAAGAGAGAGAGTCGAATCTCTGTAAATGACCATAACAACCCAGGACTGGAGCTCAGTGATGCAGTGTCCAGTCAGGTAAGAAGCTGAGTTTACTGCTTCTGTTGGTTACTCCACACACTCTGCATGTTGGCGTAGTGGTTAGTACTGTCCCCTCACAACAAGAAGGTTCTAGTCCAAAAATGTGTGCATTAGGTTGATTATTCTAAATTGCATAAATTGTGTGTGTGTGTGTGTGTGTGTGTGTGTGTGTGTGTGTGTGTGCGATTGTCTATGTTTGTCCCTGCGATGGACTGGCGACCTGTCCAGGGTGTACCCCTGACTTTTGTCTCATGTGCCTAATTAGGGAATAAGCGAATTAGATGAATGAATTAATGACTATTGCTCATCATTTCAAGTTCATGTGTTAAACAGAGAATGCAGCAGTATACCAGTTCCAGGACTTCTGTAATGTCAGCTTCCATGGTGCGCTCTGTTAGCCATTGGGCTTTGTATGCTCGGGGTCGGTGGAAAAGGGCAGCTCGTAAATACTTCAGCACAAAAACCTCAGGTATTCGCACATATATCAAAGTATCAAAGTATTACTAATGAACCCTCTGCTTACAAAGATTTTTTTTTTTTAACCAATTTTAGTTGTTTCAATAATTCACATTAATTTCACTGTGTGCTGCTAGAGGAATCCTTAAACAGCAAGTACAAAGGCCTTGCATGGGAGGACGATGTTGTAGATGGACTTTCTAAAGAGCATAAGATGAACAAACGTCTCCTGGACCACTTCAGAGTGCTGGCTGCCAACAATGAAGACACCGATGAGGTTTCTATGCATTTAAACTAATCTAAACTATGCATTTGATTTTCCTATGCTGTTTATAGTAGGTCAGGGCTGTGCTGTGTAAAAAGACAGAACGTGTGAGGAAAGTCTGGTGTCATGTTTGTCAAATGATTTTGTTGTTTTGCTCTAGGTTGACCTGCAGTACCTAAACGAAATACTTCAGGATGGAGCGGATCCCAATTCAGCAGACAAATATGGACAGACAGCACTTCATGAGGTTAGCTGTTCAGATTTAAAAGAATGAGATGTAAAGTTTACTCTCAAGCTATGGTCAGATTAGAAAGCCCACATATTTCAAATGGTTGTGTGTCAAGATGAGCAAATCCAGATTTGTTCCAGATTTAAATATGTATTTGGCTGACTTGGAATTCATTAATTTTTATTTGATTTACTCAGATCAGTTGAGACCCAAAATATCTTGTTAGAATCTGATCCGTTCAATTAATAATTCAAAAGGATTCAAATTCTTAAATGGATTTGGATTTCTTATCTCTAGTTATGTTGCACAGCATTTGTGGGGGGAAAAATATGTACTTTAAACTATTTTCAAATCACTCCCACCTAATTCTTTGCGAGTTTAACGATCAACATTTATTCTGGTAGATCTCACGAGCCTGGAATGTAGATGTAATGAGGTTCTTCCTTGAGAGGGGAGCAGATATCTGCAGACCTGATTCGTTTGGGGTTACACCGCTCCATGTAGCTGCAGCCTTGGACTATGAAGACATGATTCACTTTCTTTTGGAAAGAGGGGGTGAGATTGATTAGAATAAATCTCTAGGATGTTTTTACTTTAGCCATTGTTTTTTTCATCCAAACTGTAGTGTAGTCATGGTTACTAACATTTCGTAAAACTTAAGTACATATGACATACATTTTCTATTAGTTGGTATCTCTGTCTTTGTATTCTTGTTGTTGTCACTTTATGTCCTGCACTTGTCCTGTGTCTGCACTTATTTTGTCTTGTTCGTAGCACTATGGTCCCCTAGAAACGTTATTTAATTTCACTATATATATATACACTGCAATGTCATACATGGTTGAAATGTTCAGGTATTTCCTTTGACCATTTGATTCTCATTTGCTCTGACATGCACTGTGAACTGTAAGGTCTTGTATATACAGGTGTGTGTCATCAAGTCTAATCAGTATAATCAAACACAGCTGGACTCAAATGAAGGTATAAAACCATCTCAAGGATGATTAGAAGAAATGGACAGCACCTGAGTTAAATATATGAGTGTTACAGCAAAAGGTACTTTACGTACAAACTGTATTATGGTTGCTGTGAATCTGATGTTTCAGCAAACATTGAAGCCCACACCTATAGAGACACGCAGACTCCATTACACTTTGCTGCTAAGAACGATGCTACGGCTGCCATTCAGATTCTGCTGCAGAATGGAGCAACGATTGCTGCACATGACTACAAACAAAGAACTCCGCTCCAACTTGCTGTCAACCTAGGTAAAATTGTAGAAAAGTTTCTACTTAATTATTAATTAAGAAACCATTATGTATGCAAAAGCACTTTTTACAGGTTTGGTAGAGTCAATATGTAAGGGGGACTACTCTGGCTGTTGACCACAGGAAGGCGACATCGCCAGAGTACTGAGCTCCAGCTTCTTCCACTGTAATCATTCAATTAGGTAATTAGGCAATTAGGCGTGGCCACCCTATATAAGGCCGCATCATTAGATCTCTTTGTGAAATATTGTTTCTCCAAACCTTACTGAGCATGTTAACCAACCTTCTATCTTTGACCTCCCGGCTTTCGACTATTGGACGGTATCTCGTTACCCCTTTGGATTTGGTTGTTATCTACTCTTTTGTCTTCAGACTAATAAACGTGTGTGAGTACTAAACGCTGTATATCTGCATTCATGAACTCGGCAAACAACCGGGCTACTCAGCCCTCACACAATAATTCAAAGTAAATTGTTTAAAAACTAAAATATCAATGAAAAGTATGGATAAATTGAACAAATTAGAAAATAAAATACATTTATGAAAATAAGGTAAAATAAAATCCATGGCTTTTCCAGTGTGTTAATTTATGCATTTATACTGTATGCTTCAGAATCCATCTTGCCTGAAATTCAGTGTAAGCTGCAAAAGTTCATTGTTCACTGTGATAAAATGCAATACTGTAAAGTCATGATGTCATTCCCTAATCAGCTAATTACCTCTAAACAGTCTTTAAATGGTCACTACGTCTGGGTCAGTGGGCTACACAAACTGCTGACTCGACAGATTTACACTCATTGACACTTTCGATAAAGAGAATAAGCAACAGAAGTGAATTGCTTAAGAAGTGGTTAGTGCTGTATCCAACATTCATTCATTCATCTTCTTGCTTGCTTATTCCCTAATTCAAGGTCACTCACAAACATTCACTCCTATGGACAATTTAGAATCACAGTCTTCTTCTTCTACTTCTTCACCTTTCGCCTGCTTCCGTTAGGGGTAACCACAGCGGATCACTATCCTCCACACTACCCTGTCCTCTCAATCTGCCTTTTCACCCCAACTACCTGCATGTCTTTCCTCGCCACATCCATAAACCTCCGCTTTGGTCTTCCTCTTTTCCTCCTGCCCGGCACCTCCATCCTCAGCATTCTCCTACCAATATACTGCATGTACCTCCTCTGCACATGTCCAAACCATCTCAACCTAGCCTCTCTTACCTTGTCCCCAAAACATCCTACATGTGCTGTCCCTCTAATAAACTCATTTGTAATCCCTGTCCATCCTTGTCATTCTCAGCATCTTCAACTCTGCCACCTCCAGCTCCACCTCCTGTCTTTTTGACAACGCCACAGCAACGCTCACTACAGCCCTATAAACTTTTCCTTCCATTGTTGCCGAAACTCGTCTATCACAAATCATTCTTCCCACTCTTCTCCGCCCGATCCACCCTGCCTAAACTCTTTTGTTCACTTCTCTAACTAACTCTCCATTACATTGCAATGTTGACCCTAGGTACTTAAACTCTTCCACCTTCACTTCCACTTCTCCCTGCAACCTTACCACTCCATTGCCTTCCCTCTCATTCACACACATGTACTCAGTCTTACTCCTGCTGACTTTCATTCCCCTTCTCCCTGCTCCCTATCCGCAACACAAATCACAATATCATCCACAAACACCATAGTCCATGGAGACTCCTGTCTGACCTCATCTGTTAACCTGTCTATCACCACTGCAAACAAAAAATGTCTCAGAGCCGGTACTTGATGCAATCCCACCTTCACTTTGAAACAGTTCGACATTCCTACCGCACACCTCACTGCTCTCACACATGTCCTGCACCACCCTCACATACTTCTCTGCTACACCCGACTTCCTCATACAATACCACAACTCCTCTTCCTTGGCATGAAACCATACTGTTGCTCACAGATGGGCACCTCTTCCCTCAGTCTAGCTTCCACTACTCTTTACCATAACTTCATGGTGTGACTCATCAACTTTATTCCCCCTTTATTCACGCTTGCACATCTCCCTTATTCTTAAAAATTGGTACCAGAACACTCCTCCATTCCTCAGGCATCCTCTCACCTTCCAAAATCCTGTTAAACAATTTAGTCAGAAACTCCACTGCCATCTCTCCTAAACATATCCACGCTTCTACTGGAATGTCATCTGGTCCAACCTTCGTCCTCTTATTAGCTGCTCCTCACTTCTGCCTTACTAATCGTATCCACTTCATGTTCCACCATCTCCACATCATTCAACTTTAAGGCGGCGATCTGGGCTCCGCCCCTCGCGCATCGACAAAAGACGAGGCTCCGCCCTCCACGCTGCATCGGCCGTCATAACATTACGGACATGTTTGGCGTCGTCGTCCTGGCAACTAGGTTACCAGGGCAATGACGCAATAGTTAAGATGACGCGCCGGTGAGCACATGTGTGGGTGATTGGCGTTGTACGCCGTGTTTCTAGTTGAGTATCTTTTATCTTGGACTTTGGAACACTCTATATATGTATATATTCTCGTTTAGAATTTTGTTTCGTTTACGTTTTCACTTCCGTCTCACTGTTCATATATCTATCTGCACTCTCACCTGTATAAATAAACCATCACCCGTCACTGCATTATGGATCCGGCTCTATTCTCTGTGCTCACCGCGTCGTTATACCAACCTTCTCTCTCTCTCATTCTCCTCATTCATCAGCTGCTCAAAATACTCTCCACCTTCTCAACACACTCTCCTCACTAGCCAAAACATTACCATCTGTATCCTTTATTGCTCTAACTTGCAGTACATCCTTTCCATCTCTGTCTCTCTGCCTGGCCAACCGGTACAAATCCATCTGATGCTGTTTAGCTACTCTATCCCCTGCCACCACCTTACAGTCCTCAATTTCTTTCAGGTTTCCTCTCCTGCACAAAATATCCATCTCCTGCACAAAATATACCACCATCTGCCCTTCCATATTCCTCTCTTTGAAACCATACCTACCAATCACTCTGTTTCCTTCAACATGACCATTTAAGTCTGCTCATATCACAAATCTTTCATGTATAGCTACACTCTCCACCACTCCATCTAACTCACTCCATAATCTTGCCTTTTCCTCCATCTCACAACCTACTTGTGGAGCATAAGCACTGATGATATTTACCATCACACCCTCAACTTCCAGCCTCACTTTCATCACCCTATCAGAAACTCTCTTCACACTCCACCTACACCATTTCTCTTTCCATCTACACCATGATAAAACAGTTTAAATCCACCACCAATGTTCCTGGTCTTACTGCTTTTTCACCTGATCTTCTGAACACAACACATCCACCTTTTTATGCTCCATCATGTCAGCTAACTCTCTCCTTTTGCCAGTCATAGTAGCAACATTTAAAGTACACACCCTAACCTCCAATCTCCTACATTTCTCCTTCACCTGCCATCTCTATAGAGGTCTTCCTCCTCTCCTTCTCCTCCTTTGAACAACAGTAGCCCAATTTCTACTGGTACCCTGTTGGCCAACAGTACATGTGGTGGTCGTTGTTAACCCGGGCCGCGACCGATCCGGTAGGAGATTCTTATTTGTGATCCGCATATTTGATTTGTCACAATTTTACGCTTTATGTCCTCCCTAACGCAACCCTCCCCATTTATCCGGGCTTGGGATCGGCACTTAGAATGCACTAGCTTGTGCAACCTTAATGGCTGGATTGGACAATTTGGAATGATCAATCGACCTAATCTGCATGTTTTTGGACTGAGGGAAGAAACCGGAGCACCCAGAGGAAACCCACGCAAGCGCCGGGATAACATGCAAACTCCGCACAGAAAGATCCCAGGCCCGGGAATCGAACCCTGGACCTTCTTGTTGTGAGGCGACCGTGCTACTATGCCATTACTACCCTGTATCCCAACGTATTCAGGAAATTCACTGGTCAAAAAGTATGTACCAGCAAAAGGGATAATCGCAGCCAGGAGAAGAATTTGGGGAAGCTTCACAAGGAGTGGACTGAATCAGCACATCAGATGCCACAGACAAGTCCTAGAAACAGCATCACAAGTGTCTCATCTTGACTGATGAAAGAATTGGACTGTTGCTCAGTGGTCCAAAATTCTCTTTAAAGATTCATTCATTCATCTTCTTACCCGCTTATTCCCGAATCCGGGGTCACGGGGGTCTGCTGCGCCTATCCCAGCACA
>JAOTRA010000032.1:3539455-3552526 GCA_026260255.1 Pseudolaguvia tuberculata
GTGTGCTGGGATAGGCGCAGCAGACCCCCATGACCCCAGATTCGGGAATAAGCGGGTAAGAAGATGAATGAATGAATGAATGACATGGTAAAGGGCAAGAAAAGTAAAGGGCATCTAAAGTGCATTCTTAAGTTTACCAACAATTTATCAACAAAACTGTTAATTCATACCAGCACCTAGGCTTTATTTTTGATGACACAGAGGTACTTCTCTCTCAGTAACATAACACCCATGGTTTTGGACTTTGCAAGAAAACCCTACCAAACCGGTCCAAACACTGGGAGAACATGTAAAATCCACACAGAAAGGCCCCTGCCTTCTTGCTGTGAGGAGATAGTGCTAAACACTAAGCCACTGTGACGCCCTGTGCTGGCTTTAATAAAGTACTTAGTTAATCTAGCTACACTTATAACCAAACTTGTCCCCTCCCGGTCACTGCATATAACTATTAAATATTTAAACACTGCCAGTTAAGTCTTAAACAGAACAGAATTTGCATTAACAATTGTACAATTGTAACAAATGTTAAAAGTGTTGTAACCAGTAGTGCTAAATGATTTAATTATAACATTAAGTGATTTGTCCAAAATAAGATGTTAAGTAAAGAAACATTTATCCAGATAGAACTAAAAAGGACTAAGGACTAGAGAAAAGGTTGTCCTAGTCATAAAGTGCGCAATCTTATGTAAACATTACAGATAAACAATCCAAAACACTGTAGAGAGATACATGTCACCAGACAAAGTACAGATTATATTGAGTAAAAATTGAGAAAAATGTGTAGATAATGTTGATGATCTCAGTCTCAGACCCTCTTGCTATTCTGGAATTAATGCATCACGATTGGTTTTACAGACCAAAGGAACTGAGGGGGTTGGTAGCCAAGTACACACAGGAAAAACATGAGATCTGTGGTTGGCTGCCATTGGGAGTTTTGTGCATACTCACCCAATCTGATAAAGTTTTTCAGAAACAGGAGTTCAGGAGTGGACTTCTGTTTGAGGATGCAAAACAGATGGTGGAGTCCCCTCCAGCTAGGGGCTCTCCTCTTATTGTATCAGTAATCTATGATCAGAGACATTTATCATGACATTTGTTTTTAGGGAAGACAGATGGAATAAGGAAATACAGAGATAGGTAAGACCGGAACCTGAGCCAGGAATCAGACCCTGGTTAATTCGGAGCACAGCAGCTTTTTACATTTTTTACTTTTTTTTTTTTTTAGCAAATAGACAGCATATGAAATCTAATGTGGACAATCTGAAAATTATTGGAGTAATTAGAGAATTGTCATTACACTATCTACCTCCAGTAGCAATTGTATATGATGAATTATGAGACGATGATCTGATTTCTGAGTCCCATCCGCCACAAAAAACAATTAATGACACTTTCCAGCCATGTATTTGATTTATGTTGCATTTACTTTTTTCGCCCTAATAACTTTGAAACCAATCTGTCTGATAATGCCAGCTAGTATTAACCAATCAAAGAAAGTACAGCACAAATCTTAGTGTGAGTGTGATGCACATTATTCTGTATGACAGAATAATGTGCGTTATTTTGTATTTTAAGGTAAAGTAAATTTTTTTTTAAATAAACAGAGAGATTAAATGTCTAAACAAAAGCAATACTCCTTGTTATCAAACTGTAGACACTTAACTAAAATGCATTGCATAATTTATGGCATGTATTGATAACTGAATAAAACTGTACAGAAACTGATATAAAGCAGAAGGTGATTATGTCCACCCTGATCCTGAAAAATTATGCGGTTAAAAAAGTAATGAGCTATTTTATTTCTAATTGTTCAAGTTGTATTTCCAGCAAAATAAGTTGAGGGCATTTTAAGAATTAAGAAAAGTATGTGACGTCAGTAAATACTGTGTGTCTGGATAAAGTTTGGATCTTAACAAAATAATGATATTACAATAATTTCTATTATTACTAAACTCATGTTTATTTTATTGGATCATTGCATTAAGCTTTTGGCTCATTTTTACAGTTGAACGGTTGAACATTCTTAATTAAATACATTTTAATTTAAACAGCAATAACTATTTAAAATTAATAAGAGCAATTAATAAATCTTTCTCTTGTTTTTTCTGTAATGTTTGTACTGTTGTTTGCACTGTTTTCACCAGGCTGTACACATGAACTTATTCTCTAATCTTTAGCTCTGTGTTTTCCTGTTAAGCAGCTATTTGTTGTGCTGTGTAATTCGGTGTTGTTTTTTATAGCACCATGATCCTGAAGACACATTTTATTTCATTGTGTATTGCATCTGCTAAATATGATTGAACGGACAATAAAGCTTCTTGATACCTATTGTAGTGTAATCTTATCAATAATAGTCAGAAGTGCTGAAGAAATCAGCTTTTTTATACATCCTGGTGTACATTGTAATGTTTTTAACTTTGATCCTCACCATTCTATGACCATCTTGATCGTCCAAAGACAAAGGGATGGCCCAAACCATTCAGTCAAGAGACATTGACAGGGCTTAGTAAGCTATTGAGAAACCAAAGAAGGTGAAGACAGCTTTTGAAAGTATTTCAGTGCATACTCATTTCTTACAAATGAAAATTAAAATACAAGGCTATCTGGGTCTGCTCATCCATCAGTGCAGACTTCAGTGTCTAGATTATCGGCGATCCTTACGTGATTGGTTGGGATGTGGGATTATTAGTGAAAAAATGTCTAAATCTTCTAGCTAGATTTGATATTATTACTGCTTAAAATTTAAGCAATAACATAGACACTCTTAGCCAGTGGGATGGCTCCTTCCATTATCATCTATACAAGGCAGAAGTATCAGCAAAGAATATTTTATACTTCCCAGAGAGATGGGTTGTTAAGAAACGGCTTTAAATGATGTATTATGGAGGCAAACACTCATGCGGTTATTAATTTAGTGATCACATTAGTTGATATATAAGTTGTCTCCATTACTCTGTATTAGTTTGTTCTCATTCCTTCTTGTGGTAATAAAATTACAATTATTTCAATAATATAGAGTTTTTAATAAACATATATTAAAATATTTTAGATATAGTTTAGATATAAACTATATATCTAAAGCAATTTTTATATTGCTGATATCGTGTGGCTGTGGAAATCAATCAAAATCAATAGAGGAATTAAACTGCTGAGCAAAATATGATATAATAATAATTCAGATCGTCAGGTTGTGTTGCCACAAGGACTCCAACATGGCCAACATTAGAACCTTTTTATTAATTAATTTATACTTGTATTAACTTGCTTTGCATATTCTGATTGAACATTTTATATAATCGTGTTAAAAATCAGTAGATATCATTTTAACATTTTTATTAATTTATACTTTCAATAACTTGTTTGCATATTCTGATTGAACATGTTATATATGGTATGTGTATATTATGTGTTAAAAATCAGTAGATGATGTAATAACATGAAATGTCATAATAATGTAAAAAAAACAACAACTCTATCCTGTCCGGTCATTTGCTAAATGTATCAAAAGTTTTCAATAGTCAGCCGCAAAAATCCCGTGGCCTTAACCGAGTGTGCACCGCATTTCCGCTTCCGCCGCTTTTCGCCTCCCAGTGAAGTGAAACATGGCGGCGGCTGAGACTGATCGGGAAACACCAAGCGCTCTATGTAGCGAATTCCTCCATTTCTCTGCCAAGGACACCGCTACGGTAGGCGACAGCTTCAGAGAATAAGCCGGCACCTGTTAAACTTTCGCCTGATGTGTATGAAAACCAGAGTTTTTTCATTTTGTGGTGATATTTTCTCCTCAGGATGTTTTCCAAGCTGCTTGGGTAGCTGTCGCTGTGCTCTGGCTAATGCTAACGCCAACGCTATGTTGAGCTAGTTGCTTGATAACTTGTGTTTTTCCTAGCAGGTAGCCAGCAACACTGAATTACTAATTAATATAAAAACGTCTATTCCTAATTTACAGATAGTTTAGGTATCGTGTATTACTTGTTCGTTTTTGAAAGCGTGTGATATGCCTTGCGTTTTATAATTTGTTTTTTAGTGTGAAACTAGTTAGTTGGCTATCCGGCTAACTGTAGAAATGTTTTTCAGCAGAGGAAACTGATAACACTGGCTTTGTTTTTCTACTTAAAAAGACTAGCGACAACACTGTAGTAATGGGAACCTAGTCCACTTTATTATATTTACCATTTTTTTTGTGATTGACAAGCCATTTTTTTTGCTGTTTGTCGTATATAGAAGCATTTGCTTTAGATACGCAAGTACAGTTTAAACGATTTCGATTTATCACGTGACAAAATATTATAATGGCACTTGCTAATTAAGTAAATATTTACGCGATATTTAATGTTCTTAAGTAAGCGTTTATAATAAAAATAGAAAACTGCTGCTACTTTACCGTTATACTTTATTGTAAATAATGTTTAAAAAAGCAAATATAATCTAATTTATAATAAAATTTTATACAACAATCACGTTAAAGTAAAAGTACAATAAAATTATTGTATACAGTGTAAAACAATAATATCCACTAATTGAGGGCAGAAGACAAGTGGAATCACTACACTTTACATACAGTTGGTGTAAAAAAAAGTGTTGGCCCCCTTCCTGATTTCCAATCCTTTTGCATGTTGGTCACACTTTAATGTTTCATATCATCAAACAAATTAAATTATTAGTCAAAGATAACGTGTACACAAGTTTTAACTGTTTTTATTAAGGAACAACAAAATCTAAAACTACATGGCCCTGTGTGAGAAAGTGTTTGCCCCCTTAACCTATTAACTGGTTGGGCCACTTTTAGCAGCGTCTACTGCAATCAAGCGTTTGCAATAACTTACAATGAATCGGTTACAGCGCTGTGGAGGAATTTTGCTCCACTCATCTTTGCAGAATTAATTTATTGCAGTAATTTATCCACATTGGAGGGTATGAACCGCCTTTAAGGTCATGCCACAGCATCTCAATAGAATTCAGATCAGGACTTTGACATGGCCACTTCAAAGTCTTCATTTTGCTTTTCTTCAGCCATTCAGAGGTGGACTGGCTGGTGTGTTGTGGATCATTGTCCAGCTGCAGAACCCAAGTTTGCTTCAACTTGAGGTCACGAACAGATGGCCGGACATTCTCCTTCAGGATTTTTCGTTAGACAGCAGAATTCATGGTTCCATTTATCACAGCAAGTCTTCCAGGTCCCGAAGCAGCAAAACAGCCCCAAATCACCACACTACCACCACCATATTTTACTTTTGGTATGATGTTCTTTTTCTGAAATGCGGTGTTACTTTTATGCCAGATGTAATGCGACACGCACCTTCCAAATCGTCATAAACATCAACTTTTATGTGTCAGTCCACAGAGTATTTTCCCAAAAGTCTCGGGGATCATCAAGATGTTTTCTGGTAAAACTGAGACGAGCCTTTGTTCTTTTTGCTCAGTAGTGGTTTTCGTCTTGGAACCATTTTTGCCCCAGTCTCTTTCTTATGGTGGAGTCATGAACATTGACCTTAACTGAGGCAAGTGAGGCCTGCAATTCTTTGGATGTTATGACTTCTTGGGTGAGTCGGCGCTGCTCTTTGGTCGGCTCCTGGGAAGGTACTCCACTGTTCCATGTTTTTGCCATTTGTGGATAATGGCTCTCACTGTGGTTCGCTGGAGTCCCAAGGATTTAGAAATGGCTTTATAACCTTTTCTAGACTGATGGATCTCAATTACTTTCTTTCTCATTTGTATCTGAATTTCTTTGGATCTCTGCATGATGTCTAGGTTTTGAAGATCTTTTGGTCTACTTCACTTTGTCAGGCAGGTCCTATTTAAGTGATTTCTTGATTGCAAACATGTGTGACAGTAATCAGGACTGAGTTTGGCTAGAGAAACTGAACTCGGGTGTGATAAACTACATTTATGTTTTAACGGGGGGCAAACACTTTCTTACACAGGGCCATGTAGTTTTGGATTTTCCTTTAATAATAAAAACCTTAAACTGTTTTGTGTACACTCATGTTATCTTTGACTAATATTTAAATTTGTTTGATGATCTGAAACATTAAAGTGGGACAAACATGCAAAAAGATTGGAAATCAGGAACAACATATATACACACACACTTTATTGATCTCATGAGAGGGAATTCTTGATTTTGTCATATCACATCTTAGTAAGTTGAGGTCAGAGCGCAGGGACAACTATAGTACAGCGCCCGTGGAACAGGAAAGCTTAAGGGTCTTGCTCAAGGACCCAACAGTGGCGGACTTGAGCCCAGGTCTTCCATGGCGGTGTTGGGGCTTGAACCTAGGTTTTTCTGGTCTTCCAATCAACAACTCGGCACCTTAACCATTGCGCCACCACTGCCAAGGAAGACCTTGGCTTGAATAAGATTGAATCGATTTGGCTTTGTTTATTTTTTGCCTACAATGATATTTTTATTCCTAAATAAAATTGTTTCAAAAACCAACATGTAAACATAATCCTTTGACCTAGCGAAAAAAGTGCTGATTACATTTACAGCGTTTGGCAGAGCAATTGTGGGTTACGGGTGTTTCCTAATGGCCCACAGTGGTTGCTTGGTGGGAATCGAACCCGGGTCTTTCTTGTATCAGTCCAACACTAAGCCACCACTTAAGCCACAACAAAGTAGCTCAGGAAGTACACATCACATGGAGATTTTGCATCACATGGAGACTAGCTAGTGGCCTAGCTAGTAATCCCATGAATTGCTGAACGTCAGCCTGAAAATCTTAATGATTTTGAGATAATCTGCAAAAGAAGTATCACCAACAAAAGTTTTGCCGCTGATTTATTTCAGTTGTATGCAAACTGTATAATTTTGAGGGGTTTTTTTTTCTAATTAAGTTCTTATGCAGAATAGGTCTCAACTTAGTAGTGTGGACAAAATATCATGCAAAAGTATTGTCTTGAAACATTTGCAAAAATTAACTTTGCATTTAGAAAGTAGGTACCTAATTTATATAGACTTTTAAAGCAAAATGTGTTAAAACGCTGTAAATTCCAAGTCTGTGTAATTTAGCGAAAATATCTAATTGAATTGCAAGCAAAAGAAAGAAATTGTTTCATGTTTCATAAAAGAAACTTGCATTCGAAACTTCCTACTATGACAAAGAGCTGTCCAAGGATGTCAGAGACAACTGTTGACCTACACAAAGCTGGAATGGGCTACAAGACAATCACAAAGCAATGTATAATTTTGAGGGTTTTTTCTACCATTTAAAATTATATACTGATCATTTCTTTATCATGTAAAAATGTAAGCTCTTGTGCAGAATAAGACTCACAACTTAGTAGTGTGGACAAAACGTCATGCAAAATTATCCCCATAAAATTTGGCAAGAATGATCTTAGTTATGTAGACTGTTAAAGCAAATTGTTAAAAACACTGTCAGTATTAGGGCTGTGCAATTTGCAAGCACAGTATCTGTTTGAAAATAATAATTAAAAAAATAATGTCTTCATAATGTACAGCACACATTTAAGTGTTAATTTGTACCATTTGGGTAGATTCTTGCTGCTAATGCAGTCAGTGCTGTCTGATTTGGCTCTTATAATGTTCAAACAGCTGCAGGATTTCCCCTGATGCAGAAGTATAGATCTGCTCCTAGAAGACACTGTTTCTGATTGCTTTTTTGTCTAATGACCAACTTTTACTTTTTTAATGACACACTTTGACACCACATTCTGTTTGTGGTCTGATTACATATGTGCTATAATTACACAATGCTATCATGATGTAACGTAAGCTATTATATCAATGAAATTCTATGTCTACTTAAATCTCTTTACTGCAGAATAGTTTTAGCTCATGTTTGTGTCTAAATCATTTCAAATTAAGCAGCAGTTAAACGAAGTCCTGGAAAATTAATTAGCAATTTCTCACATAGCTTATTCCTTCTGCAGAAATGGCTTCAGGCCACAGACCTGTCCAAAGATGTATACCAGCACCTGGCTTGCTATGTGCCCAAAATCTATTGCCTTGAACCCAACCTGAACCCTCAGAGTGAGGAGCTGCTGGCCCAGTTATTACTGCAGGCCCCAATGGAATGGTACCTTTGTGGAGAAGAGCCTTCAACTGGGCTGGCCAAGCTCGAGCAGAGCAACCAGCCTTCCCAGCTCTGTGGTCATGTCTTTAAAGTTGGGGAACCCACATACTCCTGCAGGTAGGAGACCACTTCAGTCTCTTCACTTTTTATATTGTACACTTGCCAAAATGCCCAATATAATGGTACAGACACAGCAAGATACCTTTTGTCACACATTATTGACATATTTGTCAAAGTTGCTTGTTGACTTCCAGATTAAGGTTAGATTATTATTAGATAAAGGTAATTCAATGCAGGTTTCTGAAAGCCTTTGAGTGGAAGGGGTGCTCTGCTGAAACTAGTCCTCTTTTCGGCTGCTCACGTTAGGGATCGCCACAGTGGATCACCCTTCTTTACATTACCCTGTCCTCTGCATCTGCCTCGTTCACCCCAACTACCTGCATGTTTTCCCTCACCACATCCATAACCCCCCCCCCCCCCCCTAGTCATCCTCTTCTTCCTGCCTGGCACCTTCATCCTTAGCATTCTCCTACCAATATACTGCATGTCCCTTCTTTGCACATATCCAAACCATCTCAACCTAGGCTCCCTCACCTTGTCTAAAAAACATCTTATGTGCACCGTCCCTCTAATAAACTCATTTTTAATCCTGTCCATCCTCGTCACTCCAATTGGAAAAACGCAACATCTTCAACTCTGGCGCCTCCTGTCTTTTTGACAACACCGCTGTCTCTAAAACATATAACACTGCTGGTCTTACTACAGTCCTGTAACCTTTCAAATTCACTCACACAGAAACTCGTCAATCATAAATCACTCCTGCCAATCTTCTCCATGCACTCCACCCTGCCTGTGCACTAGCAGCATTTTCTACTGTAAAGAGCCACATCATACACATGGACACCCATGAACATCACCCACCCCTTTCACACACAACCACCCACACACATACACTCAGTTCAACCAAGTTCACAAACAGAAATATATTAATTTACAATAGTAAAAAATGCAACCCTATTGTTTCTTTCACGTGTGTGCCATTGGTTCTGTCTTTAATTGCACAATAACATACAATTAGACACAGACCGTATAAATATTACCAACTGAGGCTTCTCTTCTATGTCACACCTTTCATCCAATGAGACACTAAAATACTCACATGCTTGAAGGTCATGGTGAAACTCATTCATTCATTCATTCATTCATTTTATGACCACTTATGTTGGACAGGGTTGTGGGGAGCAGCAGTCCAAGATGGGATGCCCAGATATTCCTCTACCCAGACACTTCCTCCAGCTCAGAGTGTAACTGTGATTCAGTCAGTGTTAATGTTCGATATTCTGTGTTTAATATTGTGGCGGGATAGTTGGACTTCATGCTAGAGTTCTCTGTGTTTACCGGGAAACTTTGCAATAATTTCATTGCACGCACGTGTGCACGTTTCATGAAAAAACCGTCTTGAACTCGAGCAAAGTGAATGCGCACATTTAAAATAGCACACGAAGTTATGAATGTAAGAGCCACGTGAAACCATGCACAAAGCCGCATGCTCTTTTCTTCACTTCTCTAACATACTCTTTCACCTTCACTACCTCTTCTTCCCACATCACCACTCCTTTGCCTTCCCTCTCATTCACACACATCTCTCCAGCAAGTAGCTCCACCCCTCAAGATTCTTCTCCACCTGATCCCTATTCTCACCACAAATCACAATATCATCTGCAAACATCATTGTCCATTTAGATTCCTGTTTGACCTCATCTGCCAACCTGTCCACCACCACTGCAAACAAGAAAGGGCTCATAGTCGATCCTTGCAATCCCACCTTCACCTTGAACCAGTCCGACATTTCTCCAGCCTCACGTTCATCACCCTATCAGAAACACACTCTTTATCACACTCTAAATGTACTCTTTCTTCAGGATTACACAAGCACCATCTACACCATGATAAAACAATTTAAAATCCACATCCAATGTTCCTGGCCTTAATCCCTTTCCACCTGGCTTCCTGAACACACAGATATCCACCTTTCTATGCTCCATCATGTCCGCTAACTCTCTCCCTTTACCAGTCATAGTACCAATATTGAAAGTACTCACCCTAACCTCCACTTTCCTACACCTCTTCTTTGCCTGCAGTCTCTGTAGACGTCTTACTCTTTGGCCAACAGTAGCCCAATTTCCATTGTTACCCTGTCAGCTCCGAGTACCTGTGGTAGTCGTTGTTAATCCGGGCCTCGACCGATCTCGTATGATATTCTGATTTGTGATCCGCGTATTTGATATGACGCAGTTTTAAGCTGGATGCCCTTCCTAACGCAACCCTCCCCATTTAGCCGGGCTTGGGACCGGTACTAAGAATGCACTGGCTTGTGCAACCTTAATGACTGGTGCTCTGTTGAATCACCTTAGGGTTATGGCCAAGCATACATTACTCATATGGAACTTGGTTTTGATTTCGAGATTTAGCAGTGTAGCAGTGATTTATACCAAACTGTTCTTTATTGAATTTATGTGAAGCAATGACCAAAATTCATTTGAAGGTAAATTCATACGTGTAGCATTGAAAAAACTGTCTTTCAGTGTCTCATGCCAGTATGTTTGTTTTTTGTATTTCAGACAGTCTGATTTAGTTACATACTAATTATTGCACTTTGAAATGTATTACTTTACACCAAAGATGGGCTCTATAATTGATGTATATTGTTACATGAAACAAAATTACTCATACCGTGAAATAGTGTGTTATTCTGGAAAATAAGCACACATTAAAAAAATATACTTAAAAAATTTACTGTTATGTATAATAAACAACAATCATAGTGGCCATATACAATATATTTTGCAATATAAATTGTTTTCTTCTTCTATAGGGAATGTGCTGCTGACCCAACATGTGTGCTGTGCATGCAGTGCTTTTTAGGCAGTGTACATAAAGAACATCGTTACAGAGTAAGTGCTAACACTGCACTCGTTTCCAATAGACTCCTTATGTGGAACGTGTGTTATCTCTATTACACCTGTGCACAGTGTCTGAGTTCTCAGCTGCTCCTGACAGGTTAGCTGTCAGGCTAAGGGGAGATTGAATGGTTTTTTTTGTTTGTTTGTTCCATTTGCGAATAGTCACACTAGCTGTTAGTTCTTGTAGTTCAAGCCAGGCTTGTTAGACATGTACTACACCAGACGCATCCCAGACATTCTTGTATAGGGGATCAAATACTTATTTCACTCATTGAAATGGAAATCAATTCATGAAATTCATAAAAAGGGTTTTCTTGTTATTCTATAGTTTTAATAGTAATAGGCTTAATAGTGCAATGTACAGCCTGCATTAAAACAATGCTAGCAAAAAAGACTCCGACAATATGTTTAATTGTTTAAAGATGTAGTAATATTTATGGTGAGAAAATAACTGAGTCTATTCTGTAGTAGACCCCACATGTCTGTCTGAGAAAATATGTTCCTTATTTGGTTACAGTGACCTTCCCATAAACCTGGGATTCATTGAGTCCTGACTAAGCCAGGAACTCTGACTCTGTCCCTGACACTCTCCCTCTCTTTCTCTCTCCCTCTTTCAGATGACAACCTCTGGTGGAGGGGGGTTCTGTGACTGTGGTGACACTGAAGCATGGAAGAAGGGTTCTTACTGTCAGAAACATGAGGCCAACATTGGTGAATCCTCCCAGGAGGTGAGATACAGTTTGCGACACTCTGAATAAGCCTGACTTAGGATTGTGTCTAATAAAGTTGCCCTTCAGGTTTGAGGTTGTTGGTTTGAAAACTAAGAATTTATAAATGAATTCCCCTTTGAATTAGAGTGAGGCGCTGGTGTAGTGATTTAGCATGGTCACCTCACAGAAAGGGTTTTTTCTCTGCTGAGTTTGCATGGTGCATTTTGCATAGAAATTGTCCATAGGAATGAGTGAGTGTGTGGTATTGTTTGCCCATGTGTGGCCCTGAGATGGATTGGCTATCTGTCCAGGGTGTGTCCCTGCCTACTATGTGAGCTGGAATAGACTCCAGCAAACCCCTGTGACCCCAAATTGGGGAATAAGCGGCTTAGAAGATGAATTAATTAATTCATCTTGGAAATATAATGGATGCCAGTAATGTTGATGACTCATGCAAATACGAAAATTTACTGTTCCATTTGTATACTAAATTTCCCAATTTTTGTTTTAGTATTGAATTTAATACATTTATTATTTGTCTGCTAACATTGATAAACTGTGATATTCTAATAATAATGTGATATCAATAAGATACTAATGTGATATTCCTGTTTTCCAAAATGCTTTTGTTCTAGGATCCGCTTGCCAGTCTCTCTGCAGACATGATTGCACGTACATATAATATCTTTTCTATAATTCTGAAATATGCTGTGGAAATGCTCACATGGGACAAGGAAAATGAGCTCCCTCTAGGCCTTGAACCACCGTGTGTATACACACACACACACACACACACACACACACACACACACACACATTTGTGCTTGTGCTATCACATTAACATCATATTCACTATTATTTTGTTTGTGCCTTACAGGGAGCGTGGAGACACCTATTACTGCATGTTGTTTAATGATGAAGTGCATACTTACGAACAGGTTATATATACACTACAGAAAGCTGTGAACTGCACGCAGAAGGAGGCAGTCAGCTTTGCTACTACAGTAGATAGAGATGTGAGTTCCCCCATTCACTATACTTACTCAAATGAGAATTGAGCTTATTGATACAGTACTAGAGCAGTGTATACAAATTTTGTGTACATAATGTAGCATTAGACAGCTTGGATGTCCTTTATACAGCTTTCATTTTGTCTAGTTTTGTCATTCATTATTATTTGTCATAAACTTCAAAAGTTATTTAATGTTGAGCAATAGTGCTAGCAAAATAAAATAAATAAAAATAAAAAGGTAAAATATTTTTCACCTAGGGCGGCGCGGTTGCGTAGTGGTTAGCACGGTCGCCTCACAACAAGAAGGTCCCAGGTTCGAATCCCGCACCGGGATCTTTCTGTGCGGA
>JAOTRA010000032.1:3581084-3606046 GCA_026260255.1 Pseudolaguvia tuberculata
AACCATGCTATTGGTTAGCATGGTTGCCTCACAGCAATAAGGTCCCAGGTTCGATTCTAAGCCATGCCACCGTAGACACCGTAGACCAACTATCTCAATTTCACTCTCTAGGCTGGTGTTATAGTAGGTTGTAATTAAGGTGTAATGTCAATATCACAGGACAACAAGGCTTACCTGATTAAAGTAAAGCCTACATTACAAATGTAGAGCGGGCTCATTGAACTATGAGGGTGAGGAGTATTTAAAAAAAAAAAAGTCAGGAAATTTGGATGCATCTTTCATAGTCTTAACTGCAGATAAGAGCATCAGAAAAGCAGAACTTCCTTTTTGGCTGAAGTCATCAAGTACAATACATGTACATTGGTACATGTACTTTGCAGTACATTGCAGCTTTATAAGTATTCACTGGCCAGTGTTTAATGAGCAGTGTTTAATAGGTGATATAGGTGATAGTCTTAAACGAAGAATGAAAGAAGAGGAAGATTTTAATAAACTTAACCATGTTAGCTAGATCACACTTTATGGTCAACTAACCATTTAGCGTGAACTGATTTATGTAAATGGTTAATCAGTCTCACATGGAGGTGATTGGGGACCCCAAAGTATGTATTTCCATAGGACGCGGTGTGAAGTACTCAAATGGGTCATTCATTCTTTTATCACAAAACTTCAACCAACATTAACATTAACACACCCTTAAAGTATATGCCTGCAATGTATTTTAGCACCTAGTTGCCTTAGGACCACTATTCCGAACAATAACCACAGACTACAAACACAATTAACAGGGATTACAACTTTTATTGAAACTGTATTACATGGACTTTACCAAGTCTTCAAATTTAGAATTTTGATGCAAACCTGTTTTGTATTTTTGCTTTTTCGGTTTCTGAATTTGGGTGTCAATTTTGGGTTATTTACTGTAATTGTAATGTAACTGAAGTTTGAGAATATCTGCACTTTAATTTGTGAATTTTTTACCCTAATAGAAACAAATGCTAGTAGGTGTGTTTGCTACTTTATATATTCATATTTTTTTGGTAAATCCTTGTCCAAAAAACCCTTCTTCATTAGCGAGTTTAAAAGACAATCCTGTATGTCTGTCTTAGTGGAACATGGATGGTTAGATTTCAGTTGGTCAGAATAGAAATTTTGTTCCAAAGGCCACCCTCTGAGCACAGACTATACAGTTCATCTGGACATACTTTTGTGGGATCAGTTTTTTAAGTCAAGCAAATCAATAGACTGTTAACATTGCCTGTGTGTAATTATATGTATCATTTGGATTCACGCTCACTTCAAAAAGCAGCAATCTCTGCAGAGGCCATTATTTTTCTTTCTTGTAATGCCTCTTTAAGAGATGCCACATGTTTATCCTTTACTCTTGGTGTGTGTTTAGAAGGTGCTTATGAGCATTTGGAACAGACAGGAGTACTGTGCTGTTACTTTATTTTCTTTTGGAAAGATCGTCTCAAGCTTAAAATATGTCTCTTAGTCATCTTTTTTCCAGCTTTCTAAAAAGGACTCATCAATCCTGCTGCTGAATGTTCAAATGTGATTACTTTCCACTGTCTGGTAGACAGAAGAGGAGTGATAAACAGATAGTGACAACTGGAGGGAAAGTGGTTGGAGGGACAACTGGATGCAAATGGGTGACAAGAATGTTACAGATACAGATTAGTATTTGGCGGACGCTCTTATCCAGAGAATAAGAATTTTTTTTAATTAATTAATTTATTTATTTTTATTTTTTACAACTGAGCAATTGTGGGTTTAAAGGCCTTGCTCAAGGGCCCACAGTGGTTGCTTGGTGGAGGTGGGATTCCAACTCCGGTTTTTGTCCAACACCACTAGGCTACCACTTCCCACGTGTTACAGGCTGTACAGAATGTTTTCCTTCAGTAAGTAGACTTCCATTAATGTATTGGAGAATGTTGATTTTCTTAACAATTTTATCTTTTATCTGGGGGAAACATTGCATTCTCTGTCAGCCTGCCTGGAGGAAAGTATAGAAATTGTAGATTGTAGTCTAATTGTAGATAACATGTATATAAAAATAGTGTTATATACATGAAAATATGCATTTTTTATACGTGAAATATGCATAGTGAAATACGCTGTGCTGCACATGCGTGCGTACGTGCGAGAGAGTGAGAGATTTAACTGACAGCATTTTTTGCTCATACCTAGACATTTTTATAACCAAGTATAAAGGAGAGGGCTTTAGGTGACAAGGTGACAGGAGGAAAAGGCGCATTATTTAATCAATAGAATTGCTTCAATTTGGGAAAAATTTGTCTCAAGTAAAAACAAACAGTAAAGTAACCGAGTCAATCTTTTGTGTGAAAACACACGTTAAATGACTATGGTAGGTAGACTTGGCTTGAATTGTATGCGAGTATGAGTTCCTCCAGAACTAAACTGACATATGGAGAGAAACGTGGTTTTCCAGTAATGCGAAGCATTTCTACATGGCATTTCCCAGCCTTTTTATCATCTGTACAGGAAACCTATCCTAAAATGATGCTAAAATTTGTGTAATGCTTTCAGACAGATCTAATTCTAAATCCAGATTCATATTAAAAATGAGTGTATTATACATACACACTATATAGTGCATATACTACAGACTATACACTATTTTGTAGAAGGTTTTTGGTCACCTGACCAACACATCCATATATGGATCCTCTTCCAACTGTTGCTAGCATGTGGAAGCCCACAGTTGTCTAAAATGTTTTTTAGGTTGTAACATTACATTGTACTTTGTATAACCAAAATAAGGTGGCTTTCTTTCTTTCTTTTTCTTTCTTTCTTATTCTTTCACTGGAATTAAGAGACTCCAACAATGTTCCAGCATGACAACGGTCCTGAGTATTCCATGCTGGGTTACTATTAGAGTGAAAAAAACCAGCACTAAGTCATGATTTTACCAACACTTCAACATCTTTGGGACTGCATCTCAGACCTCCTTACCCGACATTAGTGTCTGATCTCAAAAGATATCTCACATTCAAGCTTCACATGGGACTGAAAGTTCTGGAAGAGTGGAACTTCATCTAATAACAAAAATAGGAATCAATCTGGAAGAAGATTTTAGATTTTGCATGTTTGTGATGCTCAGGTGACTAAAACTTATATATTCATTTTCTAACCCACTTATTCCCTAATTCAGGGTCACTGGGTCTACTAGAGCATATCTCAGTGCATATAGGGCAAAAGGCAGGTGTACACCCTGGACAGCTTGTGTAAGAAATTGTGCATAGTTGGGTCCATGTTGCACAAAGCCAGCTCTAATGAACTTAAGGCAAAGATAACCATGAGTTAGAACACAACATGGTAAAAATAGAACAGGCAGACAAATCCAAAACAGTAGGCATAAATCGTGGTCATGTTTAAAGGCAAGAGGTCAGTAAATAACAATTCAGAGTTTAACTTGAACAGGAACAGCACGACAAACAATACTTTGCAAAGAGTTATAGCAAACTGCTAACTTTTATACCGTGCCCTCTGCGTTTCACATAGAACAGGAAACATTTCATTAGAATTAGAGAGGAGATGTCCTAGTGTGGTAAATACTGGGAACTGTCCATGCACCAAATAAGCAAGGCTGTCCTCCAGCTCAGTAGGACTGGGGGACTAAGATTGTGTGGACGGTGCCTGGGGTTCACCATGATGTGGCTTTAGCAGGGAAACGTGGAAAGTGGGAGAAATGCACTAGGGTGTAACTGTAGGCGGTAGGGTACCTCATTGATATGTTTCAGAACCTTGAATAGGCCAACATATTTGGGAGCTTTAGTTTCAGGGTTTAAGTGGGCAGCCATACCAGTTGGTAGGGAGGCCGCTATCGATTCATCACCCATTGACAGACTGTTCACCTTGGCGTAGGTGCAGTACACCTCCAGTATCTGTCTAATCTGCTCGAGGAGCGGATTAGTGAATCAGTGTCCCACACAGCTGCAGCCTAGTTCAAGGCTTTACCAGAACGTAATGAGAGAATACAAGAGCATTTCTAACTTTCCGTTGCGAAAAGTGAGGCTTCTGGGAAACAATGCAGCACTGCTGAATGAAGCCATGACAACCCTCAAGGACTCTGTTGAACTTATTCAGCAGTGAGGTAGGAGTGCTGGCGTGGGTCATTTTATCCAGTGCCTTGGCCGCTCTTGGAAGGATTGTAGCGCCTGTGCGTGGAGATTGATGGTGGTGCGCAGCTGGTTTAGTTCCATGGTTGGCAAAGTGTTTTGTAACAAATTGTGCATAGTCAGGTCCATGTTGCAGAAAGCCAGCTTTAATGAAGTTAAGGCAGAGAAAAACATGAGAACACAAACAGTAGGCAAAACTGGTCAGTAGGCAAAAACTGGTCAAACACTCAGTATGATCAGAATGACAAACGATACTTCGCAAAGAGTTTTAGCAAACTTCTAACTTAAATACTGCACCTTCACTGTTTCACCTGGAACAGGAAACAGTTTGTTACAATTTGGGTGAAGACGCCCAAGAGTGGTGATTAGTGGGAACTGCATCAGTTACAGCTTAGCAGTCCAAACATTTTGCCGGACCAAACATAGACGAACACACACATTCACTCCTATGGGCAATTTAGAATTACCAATCAACCTAATGTACATGTTTTTGGACTGTGGGAGGAGAACTGAGTTCCCAGAGAAAACTCACAAGCATAGTGAGAACATGCAACAGAAAGACCCTTGCCCAGGAATCCTTGTTGTGAGATTGTGTGTATTTATTTATTTTTATACCTTAATTTCTATGGCATGAGTTTGTGTCAAAGCAGCTTTACAAAATCAAATCAAAGATGACACTAAAATCACTCTGTTCAAAGTTTCTCTTGTCTTGGTGGCCATAACTGACAAACTGCCACTGGAACTTAGTATTTCTGTGCTCCTCAACCAACTGGGCAAGAATATTAAACATTAGTTTTTATTAAAGATATAAGCAGGGTCTTCATAATAATACAATAACAAATGTATATTTGCTTCAAAATAATTTGACTAGGTGGACAAATTAAAAATTTCTCTCAATTAGTAGAATAGCTAGTAGAATTGAAAAAAACTTCTTTCACTAAATGTTAACTAAATGACTAATAAATTATTTAGAGTTTTGTATGTATAGACAAACAAATTGTGCACACAATATTTGAAGGAACTCAGGGTACATTATTCCAAGCATCTTGTAGACCACAGATGTTCTTTGACTGTAGGTTGCCTTAAGTCCATCTGACTCTTCATGTAATTTTAGACCAACTGAGTTGTCATATGTCATCAGCGTATTCAGGTACACTGTGCAGTCAGAGCAAGAATAGCAAGCAAAGAGCAGAAAGCTAATAATGTAGACTTGGAAAAGTATACAATAAAAAAGACAGTCATAAAAATGGCTGCATCACACAGGTCACGTTAGTAATTACACAACGTACAACATGTGGCTTGAACCCATGTATTCCTGGTTTTCCTTAGCGGTGGTGGGGCTTGAACCCAGGTCTCCCGATGAACAACTCGGCAAATTAAACATTTGAATCACTGTCCACTTTGCCTGTTTTTTCTCTGCTGTGAAGGATTCTTAAATCCTCCACTGTGCCCAAAGACAATTTTTAGATGATGTGATTGTGTTCTGAGATGGGTTCTTTCAAAGTTTTTTTAATTTTGTAATTATTTTTGGGTGATATGCTGCAGGCTTTCTTCTCCTTTCTAAACACAAAGCAATATGCTTTTTATTTTACACTGGTATGCCATTTTACAAATATAGTTTTGTGTTGTATAAAACCTTTACCATTATTAATCAAATAATAGTGTGCATATTTATGAATGTGCTACAAAGGCCCAATGTAACCACGTTAGTATAATGTGAGTATGAATAGACTCAAAGAAAAGTTGGTGCAATGGTAGAGCGAAGACAGGAAAATAAGTTTTTCAAAGCAGCTTATATTATATTATATTTCTCGTTAAAAAATATAACCCTAAGGTATCTCACTCAAGACTCTCTGAATGCTTCTTGAGGTATCCTATTCAGAAAGAGACTAACAAATACATAGAATTCTGCCAATAAATAACTTGGTCAGTTAAACTGTAAACTCTATACAAAAATACTTAAATCATTGGCTTTGGACATGTGAAAACCACATGCTTGATTTAAAAACCAATTCTGGAAAGGTTGCTTATTACCCTCTTTAGACTTGAACCATGCAGTCTGTATCTTCCTGCTGTCTTCCTCTATTCTCATTCAGGTAAAAAAATTAAAGCCTTAATATAAAACATTCCTTTTTTTATTCATCTGCAGTGTAAACGTGATAGAGTTCAGTGCTGTTTGAGCAACAATTATGGAGTTGCAATAATCTGTACTGGAGGAAAATAAAAAACAGAGAGCTTTGGTTGAGTGGTTTTTTTTCTTTCAGTATTTTAATGTCCTGTATTCTCTCACATTGCGTGTCCCCTTTTTTACTGTACTTTGCAGCATGCTTAAATACAATAGTTTGATAAAGAACTTGGGTGTTTCCTAGTAAGAGAGCTAAGATTTAATAATTTGTTTACTGTTATCAAAAAGAATGTTTTCTATTTTATTCCATTCTTGCTTGTGTGACTCACTTATTGTCACGCCCTACCCCTTCATCGTCACTAACCACCATCACCCGCTGATTGGGGATCAATCAGCTGATTGATGGGATCAATCAGCTGGGCGATGGTGCAGTATTTAAGGTGAGCGGCATCTTTACGATTATTGTTTGGACTGTGTTTCACGGAGATATGTTCGTCTAATCTCAGAATCTGCTTCGATGTTCGAGTCTTCGTCTGTTCTAAGAATCTGTTTCCACGTTCGAATCCGGCAAAGATAAGTACAGTTTTCATTAGAGTAGCTATTAGTTTAGTTATAAATTTGATTGTACTTACCCATAAATAAAAGAGTGTTTCTTAAGGTCTGACTCCTGTTGTGACGAACTGGCAGTAGGCAAGAAAGAATCCATTGATGCAGTAATATCAGTTGTTTATTTGGGAAGGGTAAAGGGAAGGCAAACAATCCAAACAGGGTAATCCAAAGAGTAGTCGAATAAACAGGCAAGGTCAAATATCTCAAAGTCATAAAGTTCATAGAATCAAAACGCTTAGCAAGGCCTAGGGCAACAATACTTCACGAAGACCTATTGGAGGGCAACTGTTTATATAGGCGGACCCCGCCAAAAATAGCCGCCACCAGGAAACGAACACTAAAATTCGGGCGAGGGCGCCCTCTGCAGCCGGTCCTCCAAAGGCACATTTCTTACAGTATCCCCCCCCTCAGGAACGCCTCCAGGCGTTCTTCTAGGACGCCCCCTCGGGCATGGACCTGGGAGGGTTGGATGGCGTGCGTGAAATTCTTGCAGTAACGAGGGATCGAGGATGTCCGAAGCGTGTACCCACGACTGTTCCTCCGGCCCGTAGCCCTTTCAGTCCACGAGATATTGCAGGGCCCCACGGCGTCGCCTGGAGCTAAGGATCTCCCGCACTGAGTATGCCAATCCATCCTCCAATTCTATGGGAGCAGGTGGTTCAGGCTTTGGGACGTTGGGCCCCTGTCTTGGCACGTAGGACTTGAGGAGAGAAACATGGAACACGGGGTGAATGTGCATTTGGGCAGGTAACTGCAATTTGTAGGTTACCTCATTGATCTGACTGATGATCTTAAAAGGACCAATGAACTTCCGGCTCAATTTTCTGCACGGCAACTTGAAGCGGAGATGCTGCGTGGACAACCATACTCTCTGACCTGGTAAGTATGTGGGAGCAGGCCTCCTTCGCCTATCGGATTGCTTCTTCTGAGCACTTTTAGCCCTGCCCAGCCGCACATGAGCCTCCTCCAATGCCCGTGCACTGCGCTGGTACCAGTCCTCCACAGACGGCACACTAGATGGCTCTCCAGTCCATGGGAATAAGGGAGGCTGGTACCCTAGAACACATTGAAATGTGGTTAGTTTGGTGGCGTGACGAAGGGAATTTTGCGCATATTCCGCCCATGGCAGGAACTCGCTCCACCGATGCTGCTCCCTGGAGCAGTACGAGCGCAGATAATGACTCAATTCCTGGTTCAAGCGCTCTGCCTGATCGTTCGACTGTGGGTGGTACCCTGACGTCAGGCTCACAGTAATATCCAGGCGCTTGCAAAACTCATTCCAAACTTTGGAGGTGAACTGGGGACCTCGGTCGGACACTATATCCTCTGGGAGCCCATAGATCCTGAATGATTAAATGATTAAAAAGCTGGTTAGCAGTCTCAGTAGCAGTGGGCATACCTCGTAGCGGGATGAGCTGGCAAGCTTTAGAGAAGCGGTCAATCACGGTCAGGATCGTAGTGTGGCCATTTGAGGCCGGCAGGTCAGTGATCATGATAGCTATATGCGACCATGGGCATTGCGGAGCCGGCAGGGGGTGTAGAAGGCCCTCAGGAAGATGCCTGGGTGTCTTGGCTTGTGCACATACTGAACAGGAACCTACGTACGTGCGCACTTTGTCTCCCATGCGAGGCCACCAGTAGCGCTCCTGCAGTAGCTCCAGAGTCCTTCGTATGCCAGGATGCCCTGCTCCTAAAGAGGTGTGTACCCAAGTACTTAGCCGGTGTCTCAGGTCAATATGGACATACATCTTACCCGGAGGAACGTTTGAGGGTGGAGTGTCACAGTCGTTCGCCTCTCGGATCTCTGTAGTCAGGTCACACAGCACCGGGGCCACTATGACGCAAGGACCGAGTATTGGCTTGGACTTTTCCCCTTGATCATCTTGGTCGAATCTCCTGGAGAGGGCATCCGCCTTTCCGTTCTTTGAACCGGGCCTGTAAGAAATTACAAATCGAAAGCGAGTGAAGAATAAAGCCCCCTTCATATACTCCAGGTTCTTACGGTCCGTAAACACAGTAAATGCATGCGCACTACCCTCCAGCCAGTGACGCCATTCTAGAAGTGCCTCCTTTACGGCCAACAACTCCTTGTTGCCTAAATCATAATTTTTCTCCGCTGGCGTGAGCTTTCGTGAGAAAAATGCACAGGGACGGAGCTTAGGAGGCGAGCCCTGAGCCTGAGATAGCACAGCCCCTACTCCACAGTCACTGGCGTCTACTTCCACCACAAACGGAATAGAGGGATCTGGGTATACGAGTAGGGGTGCAGAGGTGAACTTATACTTAAGGGCGTTGAACGCCTTTGCTGCGGACTCATTCCAGCGCAATTTGGTGGGTGAACCCTTCAACAGGGACGTCAACGGGGCTGCTGTGAGACTGAAGTTACGAATAAATCGCCTGTAGAAGTTGGCAAACCCCAGAAAATGCTGCAATTCCTTGACTGAGTGAGGTGTGGGCCAAGCTCTCACCGCCTCCACACTGCTAGATTCCATTGAGACACCGGTGGTGTTGACAACGTACCCCAGAAACTGAACCTCTCGTGTATGGAATTGGCACTTCTCCGCCTTGACATAAAGCTCATTCTCCAGTAGGCGACGCAGGACTGCCATGACATGCCTTTTATGCTGCTCCTGTGTCTGTGAATAGATCAAGATGTCATCAATGTATACAATGGCACATATGTTAAGGAATTCTCGCAGCACATCATTAATAAACGACTGGAAGACGGCTTACAAAGTCCATACGGCATCACTAAATATTTGTAGTGCCCCTTAGGGGTAACAAAGGCCGTCTTCCACTCATCTCCCTTTCTAATATGAGGTTGTAAGTGCTTCTCAAATCTAACTTAGTAAATATTTTCACCTTCTTCAACTGTTCCAGGGCCGCAGGCACCAGTGGCAAAGTGGTTCTTTACCGTTACGTTATTGAGACCTCGATAATCAATACACGGCCGAAGGCTACCATCCTTCTCTGTAATGAAAAAGAACCCCGCCCCAGCTGGAGAAGTCGATGAGCGAATGTGGCCCGCAGCTAGTGCTTTAGCAACATATTTGTCGAGAGCTTCCAGCTCAGATCGTGATAGTGGGTAAATACGGCTTTTGGGTGGCGCAGACTGGTCGAGGAGCTGAATGGCACAGTCCACATCACGATGAGGGGGTAGTTTAGCTGCTCTTTCTTTGCTAAACACCTCTGAAAGTTCAAGGTAGCAAGGAGGGACATTGCTTAAACCGGCATCAGTAGATTCACAAGCGACTGTACCCACACCAGAGGATCTTATTAAGCACCTCAGAAGGCAGCCTGGAGACCACTGTAGGATCTTGCCACTTCCCCACGAAATGACTGGGTCGTGTTTGGCCAGCCACGGGAAGCCAAAGATGAGCGGGTTCTGGAGGCTTGAGTTAGAGTTTCTTGGTGGGTGGTGTCTACTGTGAGTAAGAGAGGAGCGGTTTTTTGGGTAATAGCTGTGCCGATTACTCGCCCGTCAATTGCTGTGATACTCAGAGGGTGCAAGGTTTAGTGCAGAGCCTGAGTCCACGAGGGCAGAATGAGGACCAGTTAGTTCCAAACCCTGTATTCTTACTTGTACATAGAAACTTGCATTCAAACTGACGGAAAGGATGGGCGAACTTACGTTAGTGCTACTCTTGGCGATCAAAGAGGTGCATTGTGCACACAGGTGTCCTTGCTGCTCACAGTAAAAACATAACCCCAGTCACTGACGGCGTTTCCTTTCTCCGGTGGTTAACTTGTAAGATCCTATTTGCATGGGCTCACCTTCAGAGTTGTCGCCAGATAACGGAGGCATAGCTGCAGATTCACAGGAGGTGGTGGAGTGGTTGCGCATGAGATTATCCACTCTGATCGCTCGTTGGATGAACTCAGAATACGAGTCCGCTTCACCGCAGCACACCATCTCCGCCTGTAATTCAGGTCTCAGTCCTTCTTTAAAGAGGGCTTTTAATGCCACCTCATTCATGCCGCTTTGGGCTCCTAGTGTGCGAAAAGGCTATAGCATAATCTGCTGCCAATTGAGTGTTCTGTTTCAAACGGTAAAGGCGGGAGGCTATATCAAGCCCGCCAGCCGGGTGCTCAAATACCTCTCGAAGTTGGGAGAGAAAGTACTCCTCCCAAACGGCAGTTGCCCACTCGAGAGCCCGCTCAGCGAGCAGAGAGATGAGGAAGGCACATTTCCTGAGAAGCGTGCTGAGTGCTCAAAGAGGTACACGCGGCACAGACGAATAAACCCCCGACACTGATGGGGGTCGCCGCTAAACTTGTTGGGGAGGGAGGTCGGGCGGGCATATGATGTGCCGATCGGAGCAGCTTGAGGCTGAGCCGCGGAGGATATTGTGAGCGTGCGTACCTGCTCTTGGAATTCCTTGAATCATTTGAGCCTGCGCGTTCAAAGCCGCTAATAAATCCTCCAAAGTCCTGATTTCTGCTGGATTCGGGTTAGGCGAAGTATTCTGTGATGAACTGGCAGTAGGCAAGGAAGAATCCATTGATGCAGTAATATCAGTTGTTTATTTGGGAAGGGTAAAGGGAAGGCAAACAATCCAAACAGGGTAATCCAAAGAGTAGTTGAATAAACAGGCAAGGTCAAATATCTCAAAGTCATAAAGTTCATAGAATCAAAATGCTTAGCAAGGCCTAGGGCAACAATACTTCGCGAAGACCTATTGGAGGCCACCTGTTTATATAGGCGGACCCCGTCCGAAATAGCCGCCACCAGGAAACGAACACTAAAATTCGGGCGAGGGCGCCCTCTGCAGGCGGTCCTCCAGGCACATTTCTTATACCTGTTGGTATCTGTAATCCTGTAAGAGAATAATTCGCCCAAACCATGGAGTCAGCGGGACACGCTCTGGTAGTAACCGCCCGAGAGAAAAAGTTTTGTTTTGGGTGTCTGGCTGCGCCAAACGTGCATGTTGCTCCGCAAGCTCCGCTCCAACTGCACCAGCCGGGGTTCCATATTTCATGCTTCCAGATAGGTATGACGGGTCAATGGAGTACTGCGAGGAGTTTATTGAACAATGTCACGCATACTTCCACACTTTTCCTGAGGAGTTTTTATTTTGCTGCTCGCTGGAAAAGCGCTTGCTTGGGGTGCCACCATGTGGGAATTATTCCCGCAAGTCAGCGAGGACGTTAATTATCTATTTTCTTTAATGACTGAGGTTTTTGACAATCCCCAGGTGCTAGAGCCTAAGCGGCAGATGGACCACGCCCATTCAGCTCAGTCCCAGGAAGGACAAGTTAGGGTAAGGAAACCTCTTCCTAGCTCCGAGGAAGTTGCGGCGCTCCCACCAAGCTCCGAGGAGGTCACGGCGCTCCCACCAAGCTCTGAGGAGGTCCCACTCTCTGCTCCGGTGGTGGTCCAGGAGCCACTCTCTGCTCCAGTGGTGGTCCAGGAGCCACTATCTGATCCCAAGGAGGTCTGGAGGCCTAGGTCTGTTTCGGTGGCAGTCCAGGAGCCACCCTCTGCTACGGTGGTTTTCCAGAAGCCACTCTCTGATACCAAGGAGGTCTGGAGGCCTCGTTCTGTTCCCATGGAGGCCTTGTTCTGTTCTGTGGAGGCCTGGACGCGTCGCCCTGACCCTGCCCCTCCGTTACTATAGACTGTTCATGGACCTGGACCCCCTCATGTTTCTGCTGTGTGACATGGGCTGAGTACTTTGTTTTTTCCTTTTAAATTGTTTTCCCAGCAGTTTCCCAGAAGTTGTGTAATTTCCTCTTTTTTCTGTTTAGAGCTTCAGCCCTCAATGTTTTGTTGTTTTGATATACTGGCATGTCCTTGCTTCCTCATCCTGTCTTCGTTCCCTCTTCCTGTCCTGCCTTCGCTCCCTTGTCCTGTCCTGTTTTTCTCTCTCGTTCTGTCCTGTCCTGTTTTTCTCTCTCGTCCTGTCCTGTCCTGTTCTGTCTTCACTCTCTCGTCCTGTCCTGTCCTGTCGTTGCTCTCTCATCCTGTCCTCGCTCTCTCATCCTGTCCTGTCCTCGATCTCTCGTCCTGTCTTTGCTCTCTCACCCTGTCCTCGGTCCCCATCCTGTCCTGTCCTCGCTCCCTTATCATGTCCTGTCCTTGTTTCTTCATCCTGTCCTGTCCAGTACTGTCCTCATTCCCTTCTTCTGTCTCTCATCCGGTCCTGTCCTGTCTTTGCTCTCTCATCCTGTCCTTTCCTGTCTTTGCTCTCTTGTTCTGTCCTCGCTCCCTCGTCCTGTCCTTGTTCCCTCGGCCACGTTCTGTCCTCAACCTGTCCTTGCTCCTTCGTCCTGTCCTTATCCTTCGTCCTGTCCTCGCTCCTTCGTCCTGTCCTCGCTCCTTCATCCTGTCCTGTCCTCGCTCCTTCATCCTGTCCTGTCCTCGCTTCTTTGTTCTGTCCTCGTTCTCTGCCCTCGTCCTGTTCTCGTTCTCTGCCCTCGTCCTGTCCTCGTTCTCTGCCCTCGTCCTGTCCTGTCCTCATTCTCTCTTCGTTCTCTGGTCCCCGATCTCTCTTCGTTCTCTGGTCCCCGATCTCTCTTCACCCTCTGGTCCCCAATCTCTCTTCGCCCTCTGGTTTCCGATCTCTCTTCGCCCTCTGGTCCCCGATCTCTCTTCGCCCTCTGGTCCCCGATCTCTCTTCGCCCTCTGGTCCCCGATTTCTCTTCCTTCTCTGGTCCCCGATCTCTCTTGTTCTGGTTTGCCCTATCCCTGTTTCTGGTCCCTGTCTCTAGTCAGTCTTGTTTAGGTCCTAGGGCATCGCCAGGAGGCGTTCTTTGAGGGGGTATCCTGTCACGCCCTACCCCTCCATCGTCACTATCCACCATCACCTGCTGATTGGGGATGTGATCAATCAACCGGCCGATGGTTTGTTATTTAAGGTGAGCACCATCTTTATGATGGCGCGGATTATTGTTTGGACTGTGTTTCACGGTTATGTGGATATATGTTCGACTAATCTCAGAATCTGCTTCGATGTTCGAGTCCCCGTCTGTTCTAAGAATCTGTTTCCACGTTCGAATCCCGCGAAGTACGGTTTTCATTAGAGCAGCTTTGCTGCGTGGTTTCGTTTTGTTTTTTGTTTTGTTATAAATTTGTTTGTACTTACCCATAAATAAGAGTGTTCCCTAAGGTCTGACTCCTGATGGTATCTGTAATCCCGTAACATTTATAAAATGTGAGCTTTTAAAAATCTAATAAAGAACATATAATATTTATTGACATAAATCCAAAATTCCACAAGTATTCAGATCTGGGGATCTCTCTAAAACAAGAGGGACACCTTTAACATGTCTCTTATATTTGAAAGCAGACAGCAATAAAATGTATGCCAGCCAAGAATCCATCTAATGATTATGATGCCTATTATGGTGAAAGATGCCATGCTGGCTCCATAGTTGGCCTTTGACATGTTGACTCTGACCCTAATAAATCATTTCACCAATGATAGTGTTGTATCATTATATCATAATAGATATGACTGTGCCAGCACAATCACCTCACATCACAATCATGTTTCTGCTGTGGGGTGGGCGGGGCACTTATTTTAGTGCTACATGTCCATTTAAGTCTACTTGCCAACAAAAGAAAGTGAGTGTTCCTGTTTTGTCCCTTTTGTCTTTCTGTACCCGTGTGGCTCTGTGTCTCATTATTTCAACTTTAGTGAATTCCAGGGCTGCTTTGAATTTAATTGATGCCACTTTAGTTAAGACACTCATGCTCTTTCTTGCATACCTTCACTCAGGATTATAGCTGTGGATGGGCATGCTTTTGCACATGGTATTAGTTTTTCAGTAAGTACAAGTGGGGACATAACATCACAAGAGTCTATCATTTCATGTAATTTCTTCACCCGAGAACTCTCTCATTCTTGGATTTCCTTTGTTACTGCAACATAACCACCCCCTGTTTAAGCCAAAAAAATGTTTTACTACCCAAATGTTTAACCAGAAAAAGATGCCATGTGCCACCATTTTCCCTGAATATAATGATTTTCTTGAGGGTTTTAACAAAGTCAAGTCACCAGAAGTATTCTTTCATGGTCCAGGAGAGATAGCTCACCCAGAAACACAAACCATGGAGGAGTACATTGACCATGTTCTCACCAATGGGATTTATTTGTCCCTCCCCTTTCCTAGCAGCTCTAGAACTGCTCAGAGAAGCATGGTTCTTCACTAAGAAGAATCTGTGATTTGCATTTGTAAGGGCGATGAATAGAAGACAGCTTTCATTTCACCACAAGTGGCCAATACAAATATATAGTCATGCCGTATGGTCTGTCCAATGCTTCTGCTGTATTATAGCAGAAGATGTTAAAGGCATCTTCAGAGATGTTTTGTTCAAAACAGAGTTTACCCCTGTATCTAAGGCCTAATGTCATTCTTCACTCGCTTCCAGTTCACATTTACTAATCAACCTGGACCTAAAAACGGATGCAGTGTCACAGAGGCATGATTGTCCCCTAAGGTCTCCACCTAGTACGATCCTAAATCATGTGATGGCACCTATTTGGTGGGGCCTTGACGCAGAGATTGCAGTAGCACATCAGGGTGACCCACCTTTTCTTTCATGCCTTGCAAATAAGATTTACATACCACATTCTCCCTGGCCTCACGTTCTCTTGTGGAGGACCTTTATTGCTGGTCAGGTCATTATAAAAAAACGTTTCATATGTGCTCAATCCAAAACTCTTACTTGTGCAGCAAATACCTTGGTCTCCCATTGCCAATGATTTTTGACTAACCTTCCTTGCTCACATGGGAACACCACAGTCTTGACAATAGTGTACAGGTTCGCAAAGGTGTGCTGTCTAGTCCTCTGACAACTGGCTGAAATTACGGTATCCATGAGGACATTTCTGATTGAAGGCCTTAAATTCTAGACATTAATGTTAGTCTGACTTCAGACCCACAGTCAAATTGACAAGCCAAGAGTTTAAAACAAGTGCTGGGCCATTTTTTTTAATATTGTGTTGTGCCAGACAGCAGAACTGGTTGTGCAAATTCATCCCCTGGGCAGAGTATGCAAACAATTGCCTCATCCATATGACTACTGATATCCCATAATTTGAGTGCATTCTCTGCTAGCAATTGCCTATGTTCCCATAGCTAGGTAAGCCTTACAATGTGCCAGCTGTTCATGACTGGATGATATGGAAATGGTACATGTAAGGTTGAGATGAGCAGTATGTGCTCAACATAGTAGTCGGTAGCCTCACTCTGAGGACCAACCAACACTCTGAATCTCACCAAAGTTTACAAATTTCAAAATTGAATTATTAAGGCTCCACAGTGGCAATTGCTGACTCAGGATTAATTGTGCTTGAAACCCATGCTGATCAGTAGTCCAATAACTTGAACTTAATCAATGACCTACCACTTTACTCTGTCTTTGTCAAGGGGATGTTGTATGTTCATTTTTGCCAAAACTAGAGATGAGACTGGAAAATTGTGAATTGCTGGCTTCATAAATGATTTGAGAGCCTCAAAGCAGACAAATGTGTCTGCCAAATGGTGTAAATCATTGCCTTATATTGTAGTGTAAGTGATGATATATTATGACAATATGACAAGTACAACTCAGAAGTTTAAAGTAACAGAGTATGCATTTAATTTCAATATTACAGTTTTCAGGCCTTGCAAATTGGTGAGTAAAGCATAGAGATTAATAAAAAGAAGAATGAACTCATTTTGACAACTATGGCAGCAGAATGAGCGTGGATGATGATGGTTGCACAGCCCCAAGCTGACCTCTGCTGTATATTAAACTCTAATGAGCAGCAGGAGAGCATGGCCTTATCTGAAAACTTACTCTCACGAACACATACTCATACACCCATACTTTTACAAGCATTTTTAGCGAGAACAAAAACCACACTGTAATCCACTCATGTGAGTGATGATTGAGTATGGTCCTTCCACATTTGAAAGGCTCTTTGTTATAAATAGTTACATATCATTTTTAAGACATGTCAATTGATGAATACTTGATTTGAGGTGCTAGCATGAATTTCCCCCTTATAAAGATATATAAAATTACAAATATTTACTACTTGGGTTAAATGTCCCCTGCATTGACGAACTGATTTATTTAAAAGATTTTTCACAAAGTTCACGCATTTACTGCTATGATAACATCTTGTTAAAAGTCAATCTTTTCAACTTCCTAGCAGTACAAATTGCCTATTAAAAGAAAACAGCCCATGTGTTTACAAAAAAGCTTTATGTTGATTACAATCAGATTCAAACAGCTTTCTGTAATTGTATTTTGCAGCTTGGAACTGGGTCACAGAATGGCAGGTTAAAGTTTGTATAGCCAGTGTATAGAGAGAATATAGGGAGTAAGAAATATTTGGGCAAGGTGGCATAGGTCAACCCATGAGGCACCAGATGGGGCACCATCTAAGTATAAATAAACACAAGAACATGTTAACCGATTTTAGTCTGTTTCTTAGTTCACACAGTTTTATAAAATACATAGTTTAAAATCTCTGGGCTACAATTTGGTCTACTACATTGCATACATTTGAAAATTAAATTCAGACTGGTATGCTTTGTTTAGCAAAGTTAAGAAAATAATTATGAATTATGGAGTAGTGATGTAGTAAATCTGAGTCTCCCAAAGCAGCGGATACTATTGCAGAGAGTAAAGCGTCACTCACAATAGAAGCAACTCAGTGCTCAAAGTGTACAAGTTCATTGGTCTGACATAAAGGTAGAACTGCTGCACACTTTCGGTCTGCAGTAGTTCTACCTTTGTCAGACCTTTTTCTTGAAACTCAGTTATAGTGGAATTTTACGGTGTCTCCGTTGCAGTTTCTTTCTTGCTTTTGCTATCTTTTGCTGTTTGATTTTGCGAAAGTGACTTTGTACTTTTGTGTTACATTTCACATTCGTTGGGATGTACTCTCTATGTGATTCTACATGCAAAGAGTTTGATAAATTGGAATTTACACAAATTTAAAGCTTTGTCCAGGCAAAATGTTTTAATATGAATTCCACGCATGTCTAAGTAGTCTGTAGTCTGGTACAAATAAAACAGTACAGTCAATTGGGGACACTGAAGAAGGTACTCTGGATAGACGAGACCAAAGTAAAATTTTTGGTTATGTGTGATGGAAAAGTAATACTGCTCATCACCCTGAACACTCTATCCCCACTGTAAAACTGGCGATTGCAGAATCATGCAAAGTTGATGGTGCAAACAAATGCACAACACATTTTTTAAATTTTCAAAACATACAAACTTTACACAGAAATGCTCCTGCAGGGTTTACAAATCTGGGAGACACCAGTGTAAACCACTAAGCCAACATGCTTCCACACATTCAAGTAGTTAATTTGTGTATAGAAAAAACACTCATATAATGGACATTACACGTTTCTGTGTGGTCGAAGAAACAGCTTTGACATCATACAGATTACAACAAAGAGACTTTAAACAAATGCTTTTTCCAACATATTTTGTTTAAAACAAGCTTTGTTGGATCTTGTCTAAACCTGCAACACAAAAAAATACTGTGAATCTGAAGCTGTAAGATGAAATGAATACGATCAGATTAAAAAAAAGATTCTATGATTAATCTGAAAAAGATGTACCAATCAAAATTTTGTGGTTTGGGTTACTCTCCTCCCTCACTTAAATTAAAATCAGGTGCAAACTAAATTTGCTTTTGAAAGCCATTCTTTCCATGTGTATTCCTGAACTTGCTTCCTTAGACCTTCTCTCTCTGCTCTGTCATTAATAAGAATAATGCAGTGGTTCCAAGAGCTCTGTTTCCTGCAGGCGAGCTTAAAAGCCATTTTCTCCTTATTACATGCATGATTTTAACTAATCCCAGAAAAGCAAACATGCCAAGTCCCCACAGCCTGCTCCTGATCGAACTGCCACCAGTCCAATTGCTCGTATTTGGAGCGTGCTGAAAGCTAGACAGGCATTTTTCTTGTCAGTTTCTGTATGCTTTGGGGGAAGTGGTAAAGGGTATAGAGAAAGTTCAAAAACCTCATTTATACAATACTGCTCTTTGTTGGGTGAGACTGTGAGCTGGCGCAAGTCATATCTATACACATTTATTGTATGGCCCCTTTCCTGCCGAGAGAAACACATTAATAGTCTCATAGCAACATTTTTATTTAATATAATATATCATGTTATTTCAAATTGAAATGAAATAGCCTTCATCCATATATACTTTTGTCCTAAGACATTTAAATAAAAATAAAGACTAAAAGAAGTAACTCGTGTCTATCAAGCAACTTTAATTGACCCAACTCACATATATCATCAACAATATCTGAGAATGATTAACATAAAGTTTACGCCTGCTGGTGGACCAGTTCAGTGTGATTTAGGACAAAATACAGTCAGAATAAGTATTTCTCATATTTACTCTGTTGGACTTGGCCCGAGAAGCAGTATTAGATCATCAGGAGATGTCAAAACCTTCTGTCATTTGCCAAGAAAAACAGGCATGAAGAATGGATAAGGAAAAGCACATGGAGCAGCGGTGACAGTTCTTAGGAGTTACCACAAGGACAATAATTGCTTAAATCTTGATACTGACCATACAAAATGGGTGAAATGTAAAATAAATAAAGGATGTACTTTATGAGTCAGATGATCGCCAGAATATTTGAAGAGCTATTAATTCAAAGTTTAATTAAAGGTTGCTCAATGTTTTTCTTATTCTTTCAAGTACAAAGACAAATTTCATAGAATACTCAAAATACAAAATGAGTTTGTCGATCTGACGATTTAAACATTTAAGTGTAAAATCAGTGATAAAAGAAACACAGCTTAAAACTATTTCAGACAGACTTATGACAGGCTACAATAAAGATGGCAATCCATGTTTTTTAATAAAAGAAAAGGAGGTAACGTAGATCATTTAAGTACATACAAATGAGAGACAGAGAGAAAGAGCGAGAGAGAGCCTTTGCCTAAAACTCCACACCAAATCCAATGCAAACAACTAACACATTTGTTTTGAGACACCTCTGGGTGCATGTGGATTCTGGTTGGTGTGCATGTATTGTCTATATCTTTATACCTACAGTAGAGTTTAACCTAAACCTCAGACTGTTTCCTCATTGCTTTGTCATCACTCCACAAATCGCATCAGTCAAACAATCCCACTCTCTCTCTAGTCTAAACAAGGTGAGATAAACCAGAAGCATTTTATTCACTAATTATTGAATAGACACAAAATAACAGCATTTTCACCAGAAAATCAGTATATAAATAGAAGCAAGAGGAAAACACATGACATGTCAGGCAGTTGAAAAGTTTTACAGGTACACAGAGGTACAAAGAGCAAGCTGCTTAACATTAAAATTTGATTGACATTTCTGTTTGTTACAAATTGGATGTCTTACAACTGAATATTAGCATTAATTACCGGATCTCAATTGCCATATATTCCAGTTATCTCACAATTATCTCACAGTTATCTCACAACTAACCTTAAACACTAGACCGGCATAGCACAAAGTCAATGTAAACACATAATCCATCACACAGACACTTGAGTGGCAATTGCTTTGACTCACTTGTTATTAGTAAATAGTATTTTAAAAAGAATAGTAAATATTAAACGAATCATGGTGCAGGATGAAAGATGTTCATTTAGGATTTTGCAATACCACACAAAGGTTTTAAGGGCACCAGGTACTACAGCGAACCGCTTCTTCTGGAGTCAAGGATCTCATGAACCAGATACATAAGAGACCCTTTGATCTCATTGAGTGCAGGCTGAAGATAGACATTGGGTTTAGCATAGTGTGGTGTTAACAGAGACAAATGGAAGGATGGGGAGATTCGATAGGAGGGTAGTAATTCAAGACAGTATTATGGTATTGATCTGTTGTAAAAGGACCCACATATAGTATTTAGGGCTCAGTTTCTGAGTGAAGCCACACAAACAGCTGCTCGGTCTGATTGATCATGTCTCTTATCTCATCTCATCTCATCTCATTTTCTAACCACTTATCTGGGAGCGGGTCGCGGGGGCAGCAGTCCAAGCAGGGATGCCCAGACATCTCTCTCCCCAGACACTTCCTCCAATTCTTCCAGGAGAACACCAAGGCATTCCCATGCCAGCTGAGAGACATAGTACCTCCAGCGAGTCCTGGGTCTTCCTTTGGGCCTCCTCCCGGTGAGACATGCCCGAAACACCTCTGCTGGGAGGCGTCCGGGAGGCATCCATGTCAGATGCCCGAACCACCTCAGCTGGCTTCTCTAAATGCATAGGAGCAGTGGCTCTACTCTGAGCTCTTCCCAGATGACCGAGCTCCCCACCCTATCTCTTAGGGAGCGCCCAGCCACCCTGCGGAGGTAACTCATTTCAGCGCCTGTATCTGGGATCTTATTCTTTTGGTCATAACCCAAAGCTCATGTCCATAGGTCAGAGTAGGAGCGTAGATTGACTGGTAAATCGAGAGCCTTGCTTTGCAGCTCAGCAACCTGAAGGGGGCAAGCCATCCTTTTCCAACTGAGAACCATGGTCTCTGATTTAAAGGTGCTGATTCTCATCCTGGCTGCTTCACACTCGGCAGCAGTGTGAAGTGCACGCTGAAGGTCCTGGCTTGATGAAGCCAACAGGACAACATCAGCTTCAAAAAGCAGAGATGAAATCCTGTGGTCCTCAAACCTGACTCCCTCCTGACCTTGGCTGCTCCTACAAATCCTGTCCATAAAGATATGGAACAGGACCAGTGATAAAGGGCAGCCCTGACGGAGTCCAACACGCACTGGGAACAAGTTTGACTTATTGCCGGCAATGTGAACCAAGCATCTACTCTGGTCATGCAGGGACCAGATAGCCCTTAACAAAGAGCCCTGAACTGCATACTCCCAGAGCACCTCCCACAGTACACCACGAGGGACACGGCCGAAAGCCTTTTCCAGATCCACAAAACACGTGTATCGGTTGGGCAAACTCCCATGAACCCTCCAGCACCATGAAGAAGGTATAAGGCTGGTCCAGTGTTCCCCGGCCAGGACAAAAACCATATTGTTCCTCCTGAATCTGAGGTTTGACTATTGGACGAATTCTCCTCTCCAGTATCCTGGCATAGACTTCCCAGGGAGGCTGAGGAGTGTGATCCCCCTGTAGTTGGAACACATCCTCTGGTACCCTTTCTCAAAGAGGGACCACCACCCCGGTCTGCCAGTCCAGCGGCACTGTTCCCAACTGCCACGCGATTCTGCTGAGGCATGTCAGCCAAGACAGCGCCACAACATCCAGAGACAACATCATCCACCCCGGGTGCCTTACCACGAAGGAGCTTTTTGACTACCTCAGTGACTTCAGCTTGGGTGATGGATGAGTCCACATCCGAGCCCCCCTCTCTGCTTCCAAAAAGGAAGATGTGGTGGTGGTATTGATGTTATTGAGGAGATCTTCAAAGTATTCCTTCCACCGCCCAACAATATCCCCAATTTAAGTCAGCAGATCTCCACCACCTCTGTAAACAGTGTTGGCAGAGCACTGCTTTCCCGTTCCGGAGTCGTCAGACAGTTTGCAAGAATCTCTTTGAGGCCGATCGATAGTCATTCTCCATGACCTCACCGAACTCCTCCCAGACCAGAGTTTTTGCCTCTGCAACCACTCATGCTGCAGTCCATTTGGTCTGCCGATAACCTTTAGCTGTTTCAGGGGTCCACAAGCCAACCAGGCTCGATAAGACTCCTTTTTCAGCCTGACGGCATCCCTGACTTCCGGCTTCCACCACCGGGTTCAGTGGTTGCCACCTCGACAGAGACCTTAATGGATCAACAATGGAGGTGGAAAACATGGTCCATCTCCAGCCTCTCTCGGTATCCGGTCGTAGCTCTGCCGGAGTTGAGAGTTGAATTTCCGTCTAACAGAGGACTCTGCCAGACGTTCCCAGCAGACCCTCACAATACGTTTGGGCCTGCCAAGCATGTCCATCTTCCTCCCCCGCCATCAGATCCAACTCACCACCAGATGGTGATCAGTTGACAGCTTCGCCCCTCTCTTTACCCGAGTGTCCAAGACTTACAGACGGAGATCAGATGATACAACTATAAAGTCGATCATTGACCTCCGACCTAGGGTGTCCTGGTGCCATGTGCACTGATTGACACCCTTATGCTCCAACATGGTGTTTGTTATGGACAAACTGTGACTAGCACAGAAGTCCAACAACAAAACACCACTCGAGTTCAGATCGGGTGGGCCGTTACTTCCAATCACCCCCCATCACTGTCATTGCACACGTGAGCGTTGAAGTCTCCCATCAGAATGACATAGTCCCCAGTCGGAATACTTTCCAGCACTCCGTTTATAGACCTTAAGAAGGCCGGGTATTCTGCACTGCCATTTGGCCCAGAGGCACAAACAACAGTGAGAAACATATCTATCTCGTTCACCAAGGTGAACTTCAACACCTGCCGGCTAAGCTGGAGGGCTAGGAGCATGCCCACACCATTCCACTGCCTCTAACCATGGGCAACTCCAGAGTAGTGGACAGTCCAGCCTCTCTAAAGAAGTTGGGTTTCCAACTATATCCAAGCCCAACTAAATCCAGTTGGTACCTTTCTACCTCCCGCACAAGCTCAGGCTCTTTCCTCCCAGCGAGGTAACATTCCATGTCCCTAGAGCCAAATTCCGTGTCCGGGGATTGGGTCGCCAAGGACCCCATCTTCGACCACCACCCAATCCACAATGCACCGGCCCCTTACGGTCCCTCCTGCAGGAGTTCACAGGAAGTCGTCCCCACGTCACACCTTTGGGCTGAGCCCGGCTGGGCCCCGTGGGATAAGACCCGGCCACCAGGCGCTCGCAGATAAGCCCCAACCCCAGGCCTGACTCCAGGGTGGGCCCCGGTTGCGCTATACCGGGCGTTACTGGCCTTGATTTAACATTAATCACAAGGAGTAGATTGGACTGCGCTTTGTCTGGCCTGTCCCGTAGGACCTGTTTGTCTTGAAATACGCTACTGGGGTCATGTAGCCCCTGACAACATAGCTCCTACAATCCTTCAGGCACTCAAACCTCTCTACCACAATAAGGTGGCAGTCCATGGAAAGGGATTGATCATGTATAAAATAAAATTTAAGAATTCGGAGTGTTCCTTAACAGGGAGGCTTTTTGCCTCGAGTAGATTAGCTCCAGTTTGTATGACTAATTTTCTGTGTGGTAGAATTTTGTGTGCTTCAGTTTTTAATAAATAAAAAAAGATAAAATGTAAAAGATTGTTTGGTTTAAAAATTTTTTTTTACTTATCTTTCAACATATGGACACAACAACTTTTAAATATATAGGTTAGACTTCTTATTTTTCACCTTACGGCTGCTCCCGTTAGGGGTCACCACAGCGGATCGCTCTTCTCTACACTAGCCTGTCCGCTGCATCTGTCTCTTTCACCCCAACTACCTACATATCTTCCTTCACCACATCCATAAACCTCCTTTTTGGTCTTCCTCTTTTCCTCCTGCCTAGTACCTCCATCCTCAGCATTCTTCTACCAATATATTGCATGTCCCTCCTCTGCAACATCTCAACCTAATCTCCATCACCTTCTCTCCAAAACATCCTACATGCGCCGTTCCTCTAATAAACCTCCTTCTGTCTTTTTGACAACGCACTGTTTCCAAACTGTACAGCAATGCTAGTCTCATTACAGTGTTATAAACTTTCCCTTTCACTCTTGCCGAAACTCATCTATCACAAATCACTACTGCTACTCTTTTCCACCCACACCACCCTGCCTGAACTCTTTTCTTCACTTCTCTATCGCACTTTCCATTACTTTGCACTGTTGACCCCAGGTACTCACCATTCCTTTGCCTTCCCTCTCATTCACACACAGTCTTACTCCTGCTGACTTTCATTCCCCTTCTCTCCAGTGCGTACCTCAACCTTTTCATATTGTTCTCAACCTGCTCCCTATTCTCACCACAAATCACAATATCATCCGCAAACTTCATCGTCCATGGAGACTCGTGCCTGACATCCTCTGTCAACCTGTCCATCACCATTGCAAACAAGAAAGGGCTCAGAGCCGATTCTTGATGCAATCCCACCTTTACCTTGAACCAGTCCGACATTCCTACCGCACACCTCACTGCTGTCACACTGTCCTCA
>JAOTRA010000032.1:3645303-3665153 GCA_026260255.1 Pseudolaguvia tuberculata
GTCCTTTTCTTTTCTCTCTTACTCTTTTCGGTCACTAATTTTGTATTTATTTTTTATTATTGTTGTAATATATGACGGGCCAATAAAGTAGAGTAAAAGTTAAAAAAAAAGGCTCTCTCTCTCTCTCTCTCTCTCTCTCTCCTCTCTCTCTCTCTCTCTCTCTCTTTCTTTCAGCTTCTTCATCTTAATGAATATGCATACCTACAAAGCTGTGGGTATGCAAAAACTTTCAGACCTATCAATTTGTGCATACAGAGAATACCACATGCGCAAGGCCAAAACTCCAACCTGTGTTGAGAAAGAAGTAGAGAGAAAGAAACAAAGAAAAGGTAAGCAGCTCAAAAGAAGTTTTATTAAAAGGTTCTCTTTTTTTGAGAATGTCCCAGATGGTGTGGGACATGACTGTTTGTTCCCAACTTTATTCATCTGCTAAGCAGACACACAGTTAATGCAGCAGAAAATAACCCACTCTTGAGGTTGGATACATACACATGTTTGTTTTTGAGGAAGTTTGAAGGATTAGTGGTGGTTTGGGGATGGGGTTATGTTATTTACCACAGGTGATAGACATCTGAACTATACAACATTTTGACATATGTATACACACACATATACATATGCATACAAATATACAGGGGTGCGATTTGCCAGGAGATTCCCCCCCCCACCCGGTCTAAATAGCCCTCTTTCAAAAATAGATGATATAAAATGCCTAACAATCAAATATTCAAATATTTTAAAAATATATCTAAGTGAAACAATATTAGCACAAACAATAATAAAACCAGAAACAGACTTTTATCAATTCCATTTCTTCCATTTATTTATTATCTTCAAAGCAACTTGTGCTATACAGTTAATATCGCTCTATTTTAATTCAAACTCTTTAAATTAAAAAGAGTTTTATTGCAAAGGCAGTGTTAAAAAAACTATATAAAGATATAAAGGTCCACAGTGTTGTGCAATGGAATTAAAAGAATTTACAGATGACCAGGAGCAAATAGTGGTATTAAATAACAGCTGTGTTTTTGATACTTCTGCTCCTTGGTCCCTGTCACTGAAGGACTAATGACCATTCCAGAATTTACTCAGATTATTATTATTATCATTAGTGTTATTATTAGCTATTTTCATACCATTTCTCCTACATAAGATATCAGCCAAAAAGTCAAAAACTTATTCCAAGGAATAGGGCAGTGATCCAACTCATTAAGTCAAAGTCCCAATGATTTTTATAATGCTTTTTAACAATATGATTGCTTCAAAACAGCTTTGGAGAATCAAATCAAATAAGACAACACAGAAAAAACTCACTACAACACTCACTTCAGTTTAACTAAAATCTTGAAATCAAGAGTCCTAACTAAGAACTAAGCAAAGCGACAGTGACAAGGAAACAAAACTCCATCTGTATTAATCACATACATTTTACACACTACTAATAGTTTAGAGCTGTCAATCAGCATCTTGCACATCTTTGGAGTCAAAAACCTTTTTTTAAAAACGGTAAAGAACGTCCAATCAACACAACTAGAATTTACTCCAACAACGGTCCACCAATCCACAAGCGAAGACGGCTCATAACATAACCCCCTCCTCAAAAGGACCCCACCTCCGGAGGACACAGAGACAGCAAGAGCATCAACACACAATGAGCCACAAGTAAAACAGGCACAAAGCTTCAGACGTAACCAGATGAAAACAAAAATCTAAACTAGAACACTGACTAAACATATCTATACAAATACAACAGTACAAAATCTAAGCATACAAAATAAATCTACACAGAATAATAAAAAGTAGTGTGTTTGGATATAAACAAACACATAGCAGCGTCGGAGGCCAAAGCAGGGCATAATAAGAGACAGGTCGGAGAGACAGAAACAGTGACAGATGCAAATAGAGACAGATGCAAACCAAGACAGATGGACACAGAGACAGAAGGAAACAAAGAAAGATGGAGGGGAACAAAGACAGACAGAAAAAGAGACAGAACAGGGAAAAGAACAGTGAGCAAAGGGAATGGAGAGAGCGACCGGAACAGAGCGAGGAACCGAGACAGAGAAGAGTTAAGACAGAAACAGGAACAGAGACAGCAACATCGACCAAGGCAGGAGCAGGTGCAGACAGAATAAGAAAAGAAATGAGACCGATGGAAGAGAGAAAGGAACAGAAACAGACAGGAGCAAAGGCAGAAATGGGGACAGAGAAGTGAACAGTGATGGAGACAGAAACTGGGACTGAGACAGAGACAGACAGGAGCAGAGAAAGGACCAGAGACAGATATGAACGGGGACAGAAACAGTAAGAGAAACAAGAAGATAGACAGGAACAGAGAGAGAAGGGAACGGAGACTGACAGGAACAGAGGCAAAGATGGGAGGTACAGGTGAGGACCTGGGGAACAATCTGAGCCCAAAGTCCCTAAACGTGGCATAGTGAGGCAGTCCAGTGCCTCCTCTGGCATGGTGGGGCAGTCCAGCCTCACCACAGGCATGGTAATACAGTTCAACACCTTCACTGCAGTAGTGAGGCAGTTCAGTACGTGCCTCCTCTGGCATGATGGGGCAGTCCAGTGTATTCACAGGCATGGTAATGCAGTTCAGCACCTCCGCAGCCGTGGTGAGGCAGTTCAGGGCATCCACTGATGTGGAGAAGCAGTCCAGAGCCTCTTCTGGCATGGTGTGGCAGTCCAGCGCCGCCGCAGGTATGGTAAAGCAGATCAGATCATCCACTGGTGTGGAAAGGCAGTCCAGCACCTTCTCTGGTTTAGTGAGGCTGTCAATAAACTCCTCTGGCATATTTAGGCTGTTAGGAGCCTACTCTGGCATAGTGAGGCTGTCAGGAGATGAAACAGGAACCACCGGAACCCTTGGTATTTCAGAGGCCCTTGTATATCCCAGCTAAGGGTCTGCTACATGTGACCTCAGCGGAGGTCTCCAACAGACAGCTGCCCGTCTGACTCCACGAGGATTCACAAAAACCTTCCTTTAGCACTACTCAGGGCCCATATACCCTCTTTGCCTTGACCCAGTAAATCTTATCCACAGTTGTGTGCGTGTAGACTTTAAGAAGCCAGGTGAGAAGAAAATTTAGTGGTTTTACCAGAGAAGAACGCAGAAGAACACACAATCAACACAAACAAAAACAGAAACATGATTTACTCAAACAGAATGTGAACGAGAAAATAAGTTTTATTTATTTATTTGCATTGCACATCAGACGCCAAATTGTTTCAACAGACTAAAATGCTGTGAATAGTTAAAATACACACACAATTTTAAGTAGAAACAGATGGTTAGACATGTAAATTGTGTCATGCTTTAATGCATAATTCAATAAAGAGAATAGTGTATAATCTGAGCTACTTAGAACAGTACCCATGCTTCTCATTATCACACTTAATTAGATTTCATTAACTAAAGAAGTCTAAAGAGCTGATCATCATGTGCAGTTTAAGTAAAGCTGAAACTTGTTTACTGTTCATTAAACTGTTGGGTTCTTTCCCACACTCTAATGATTCTGGGGTACAAATGCTCCCTGTGGTGACGTCAGATTTCAAGTAATGTTTTTATACCTTTCTAGACGTCTTTCTGCTTCAAGGAATAAGTATTTTATCACAGGTATGAGTTTCTATTCTTCTAAGACCTGTGTCCAGCAGCAAAAATCTGAGCCAGGTTAGTCACCAGGTTGTTGTACCTTAAAGACACAGTACCATAAAATCATAAGCACACACAATAACCACACACTCACAATCATTATTTTTAATGCTTTTGGTTGCTAGTTTGAAGGATTTCTCTGGAGAACATGAAAGATGCTATTAAAATTCCTGGAGAGGCAATTTCTTGACTGAAAGTAGAAGAAGCCACAAAGTTTCCAGCAAAAGCATGACATAATGGCTTCATAAAAACTAACACCATCCCAATAATTACTACCATGCTGCTTCCGAAGACAGGCCCAACACAACTCATTCTCACTAATTTCCTCTAGTTATTCTGAATGCCATAGCACTACAGCTAAAATGAAAGTGAAAAGATAACTAAGTGGACTAGGTTTTCATGAAATCCATGATATCTTGTGGAGTGACATCTGTAAATTTTGGGATTGGAATTTCTTAATTTTGTTTATGTGTATATGTGTTATGAATACACGGAAGTCAGATTGAACGGAAGAACCCTTTATTTACGGGTATGTGCAAATTCTTTTTAAACTAAACTAAAACTGACAAAATTAAAGCGCGCAGCAATGCTGCTCTAACAAACCGAACTTAACTTGTTGGGCTGTGAACAAGCAGACAGACTCGTAGACCAGACCGGGACTTGAGGAAGACAGATACAGAGAGTTTGCAAACATATCTCCGCAAACACACATAGCAACCATATATAATAATTCGCGCCCTTGTACGATTGGCGCTCAACTTAAATAACGCACCATCACCCGGCTGATTGATCGCATCCACAATCAGCAGGTGATGGTGATTAGTGATGAGATGGGGGTAGGCCGTGACAGTACTCTCCCCTCAAAGAACGACTCCCGGCGTTCCCCTAGGGCAGTGCCCTAGGATATAAGCACAACGCAGGCAGAGACAGGGGCACAACAGAGACAGAAAATACGGGACCAGAGAGAGCAAGGGATCATGGACCAGAAAGCGGGTAGCGAGAGAGATCGGGGACCAAGAAAGCGGAGAGCGCGAGAGATCGGGGACCAGAAAGCGGGGCGCAAGAGAGATCGGGGACCAGAAAGCGGGGAGCGACAGAGATCGGGGACCAAGAAAGTGGGGAGCGAGAGAGATCGGGGACCAAGAAAGTGGGGAGCACAAGAGATCTGGGACCAAGAAAGCGGGGAGCGAGAGAGATCGGGGACCAGAAAGCGGGGAGCGAGACAAGAACCAGACATGAGAGAGGGAACCGCGACGAGAACCAGACACGAGAGAGGGAACCACGACGAGAACCAAACATGAGAGAGGGAACCGAGACAAGAACGAGAACCAGACCAGAGAGGGAACCGCAATGAGAACCAGACACGAAAGAGGGAACCGAGATGAGTACGAGAACCAGACGAGAGTGGGAACCGTGACGAGAACCAGACACGAGAGAGGGAACCGCGACGAGAACCAGACACAAGAGAAAGAACCACAATGAGGACCAGACACGAGAGAAGGAACCGAGACAGAACGAGAATCAGACCAGAGAGTGAACTAAGACAGAATGAGAACTGAGACCAGAACGAGAACCAGATGAGAGAGGAAACTGAGACAAGAACAAGAACCAGAGAATGAGAATCAGACGAGAGAGGGAACAGAGAACGAGAATCAGACAAGAGAGGAAACAGAGAACGAGAACCAGACACGAGAGAGGGAACCAAGACGAGAGAGGGAACCGAGAAGAGAACCAGACACAAGAGAGGGAACCGAGAAAGAGGGACAGACGAGAGAGGGAACCGAGAAAGAGAACCAGAACACAGGATGAGGGCAGGGAACGAGGTCAGGACAAGAGAGTGAAGACAGGACAGAACGAGAGTGCATAGACAGGACAAGACATTGAATCATAACAACAAAACATCAAGGGCTGAGGCTCTAAACAGAACAAAAATAGACAAATCACACAATTTAGGAGAAACGCTGGGGAAAATCATAGACACAGAAAAACAAAAGTACTCAGCCCATGTCACACAGGAAGACCACGAGGGGGTCCAGGTCCATGTACAGTCTATAGTCCTGGAGGGGCAGGATGAGGGCGAGGCTTCCAGGCCTCCTCAACAAGGACAGAACGAGGCCCCCTGGCCTCCACGACAGGAACAGAACGAAGCCCCCTGGCCTCCACGACAGGAACAGAATGAGGCCTCCTTGCCTCCTTGACAGGAACAGATCGAGGCCTTCCATGCAACCATGATGTTGTAATTGATGCAGCATGTGGTCTAGCATTGTCATGTTGGAAAGTGAAAGGTCTTCCTTTAAAGAGACAACATCTGGATGGGAGCATATGTTGTTCTAGAACTTGGATATACCTTTCAAAATAATTGGTGCCTTTCCAGCTGTGTAAGCTGCCCATACCAAACGCACTAATGCAACCCCATACCATCAGAGAAGTAGGCTTCTGAACTGAGCACTCATAATAACTTGGGTTGTCCATGTCCTCATTAGTCCAGATGACATTACATACAAAAAGAACTTCAAATTTTGATTTGTCTTATTACAGAACAGTTTTCCACTTTGCCACATTCCATTTTAAATGAGCCTTGGCACAGAGAAAACACCTGCGGATTTTATTCACCTATGATGTTTCAGGGAAGTATTCCCGAGCCCATGTTGTGATTTTCATTACAGTAGCATTCCTGTATGGGGTGCAGTGCCGTCTAAGGGCCCGAAGATCACGGCATCCAGTATGGTCTTCCGGCCTTGACCCTTCTGCAAAGAGACTGCTAAGAATTCTCTGAATCTTTGGATGATATTATGCACTGTAGATGATGACATCTTTAAACTCTTTAAAGTTTTCTCTTTCTGATATTGCACCAATATTTTTCGCCGCAGCATTGGGGGAGTTGATGATCCTCTGTCCATCTTGACTTCTGAGAGACACTGCCACTTTTTTTAATACCAAATCATTTAGCCAGTTCACCTAATAAGTTGCAAATTGGTGCTCCAGAGGATTCTTATATGTAGCTGTCCCAACTTTTTTGGAATGTGTAGCTCTCATGAAATTCAAAATGAGCATTTGGCATGACATTTCAAAATGTCTCACCTTCAATATTTGATCTGTTATCTACAGTCCCTGACAAAAGTCTTATTGCTTGTGGACAAATTGACTTGCAAATTGAACTGCAGCTGAAATATATTTCTAATCAAAAAATGGCTCACTTTAATCCCAACAGCTTTTGTAATAATGTTTCCATTCAAAACGAAACTGTCAAAAAGTATTCTTATATTTACATCTTGGTAAAGCCCTTTGAGTAAATTTTCGCAAAGACATACTTTTAGTGTGTCCTTGTCTGGGACCAATAATTGACCAATTTGGTTTCAGGTGTGTAAAAAAAGAACCCAGTACACTAGAGTTCTGCAAACATGCCAAAGATTCACCCTGAGACTTAAGTGTTGATTATCAAGAGGCTGAAGACCAGATCCACTGCTAATGTGGCATCAAGTACAGAGGATAAAAAAGGTTTAAAGAGACTGAAAACATTTTTTACAAGCCCAGGTCAGGTAGACCCTGTTTGCTTGAGGACTGTTTGCTTTCTCAAAAATCCTTGGTCTTGGTCACCTGAAGTCCCTGTGTCAACCAGAACAGTTTGTCGCATTCTGTCTTGAAATGGCCTCCATGGTTGAATCAGTGCCCAGAAGCCAGCACTAAACAAAAGACAATTGAAAAACTGTGTGGCAGTTCCACAGCCTGCTAAAAGGATGGACGTTGAAAAGTGACTGATGAATCTTCTGTTGAATTACACCACAGTCGCCGCAAATATTGCTGGAGACCTACTGGAGCCTGCATGGATCTCAGATTCACCGAGAAAACAATGAAGTTTTGTGGTGGAAAAAAATCATGGTCTAGGGTTACATCCAGTATAGGGTTGTACGAGAGATCTGCTGGGTGGATGGCAACATCAATAGTCTTAGCTAGCTTTTATATTTTATATATTATATATTTACTTTTTATATTATATCTTAATCTTAGCTAGCTTTTATAATCCCAACCAAAAAGAGGCCAAATTTTTCAGCAGGATGGTGCTCAATTGCATACTTACATCTCTACATCAACATTTCTCAAGGCGAAGAACATCAAGATGCTCCAGGATTGGCCTTCCCAGTCACCAGACATGAACATCCTTGAGCATATGTGTGGTAGGATGAAAGAGGACGCATGAAGGACGAAATTAAAGAAAATTGATGAATTCTGGGAGGCATGCAATTCCTGAAGACATCATCAATAAATTGTATGAATCCTTGCCAAACCACATGGATGCAGTCCTTCCTGTTCATGGAATCATACCAGATATTACATTTGGATCTCACAGCAACACTACTTAATTTGCTGACATAATTTTGTATTTGCAGTAAATTTATTCAATTTCTGTATGGGTGACAAAACTTTTGTCCTGCCAAAATTTGATCTTTCTGTCCTGATTAAATGATAAATCGTTTTTTAGTGAAACCAATTTATTTCAGTGCATTAAACATCATTTTGGAGGGTTTTATCTTTTCAAATGCGCTATTTATAATACCAAATGATTAATTCAAAGTCAGGTTAATAGCAAGTGTTTCTTCAAAATAGATAAGCGTCAAGACTTTTCCGAATAAAATATGTATTGTGACGCCGGCCATTTACACCGCCCTGTTGATCCGCACATGGGCGCTCTCCCAGACCCTGGCACTCCTTTGGTACCAATCCTCCACTGCAGGTACGGTTGCTGCTTCCTCGGACCATGGAAATCGCGCTGGCTGGAACCCTAGGACACACTGAAAAGGCGTTAAACCTGTAGTTGAATGAATCGGGGAATTCTGTGAATACTCAGCCCAAGGGAGGTATTCGCTCCACCTCTGTTGTTGATGGGCGCAGTACGTGCATAAAAACCAGCCTAGTTCCTGATTTAGCCTCTCCGCCTGCCCGTTTGATTGCGGGTGATAGCCCGAGGACAGACTTACATTCACGTCCAGCCTCTTGAAGAATTCCTTCCATACTCGGGACGTGAACTGGGGCCCCCGATCAGATACAATGTCCTCCGGCAGGCCGAAGATCTTAAACACATATTCAAATAACACCCTCGCGGTCTCCAGGGCTGAGGGGAGGCCCTGGAGGGGCACCAAATGACACGCCTTGGAAAACCTATCGACAATGGTGAGGATGGTGGTATGTCCAGCTGAGGGTGGTAGATCGGTAACAAAGTCTATAGAAATGTGCGTCCATGGTCTTTGTGGCACCGGGAGTGGGTGTAACAAACCTTCTGGCAGATGCTTGGGAGTTTTCGACTGGGCGCAGGCGGTGCAGGACTGCACAAAGTTTTCTATTTCCGCCTGCATCCCAGGCCACCAGTATTTAGGTGTAACGAGCTGGGTTCTTATTCCGGGATGCCCAGTACCTAGAGAAGAATGCACCCATGTTAATAAACGTGGTCTGAGTTCAGGACTTACGTATTCTTTACCCTCAGGAAGTCCTTCGGTAGCTGGGGAGTTCTCGTTCGCCTTCCTGATCTCCTCAGCCAGGTCCCACAGTACGGGTGCTACCACTATCTCTGGACGCAACATGCTCTTTCCATGAATGGGCTGGTTAAGAGGGTCAAAACAGCGAGATAACGTGTAGGCCTTACTGTTCTTTGACCCAGGTCGATATGTGACCACGAAGTTGAACCGCGAGAAAAACAGAGCCCATCAGGCTTGACGAGCGTTTAACCGTTGGGCCCCTTTTAGGTATTCCAGGTTCCGATGGTCAGTCAGGACTGTGAATGGGGGTGTGCTTCCCTCCAGCCAGTGACGCCATTCTACTAATGCCTCCTTGATTGCTAGAAGTTCTTTGTTTCCTACGTTGTAGTTGGCCTCCGCTAGGGATAGTTTCCAGGAAAAATACGCGCAAGGATGTACTCTTGGAGGGGAACCCCGCCTCTGGGATAAAATGGCACCTACTCCACAGTCGGACGCATCCACCTCCACTATGAAGGGGTGCGTTGGGTCTGGATGAGCGAGAGTGGGTGCGACAGTAAATTTGTCTTGTGGAATTCACACTTTTCTACTTTGACAAAGAGATTATTATTCAGTATCCGTTGAGAACTTCCCGTACTTGAGTTTGGTGTTTCGCCATATCCGTGGAGTAAATAAGGATGTCGTCGATATAGGCTATTACACACGAATCCAACATGTTTCGGAGCAGGTCATTAATAAACGACTTGAAAACGGCGGGGGCATTACATAAACCATACAGCATGACTCGATACTCCTAGTGTCCAGTGGGAGTGATAAAGGCAGTTTTCCACTCGTCGCGCTTGCGAATCCAAATTAAATTATATGCGCTGCGAAGATCTAGTTTGGTGAAAAGGCGCGCATTCCGGAGCTGTTCCATCACAGCTGGTACTAATGGTAGCGGATATCTATATTTCACGGTGATGGCATTAAGTCCTCTGAAGTCTATGCACGGACATAAACCACCATATTTTTTTTCCACAAAGAAAAAGCCGGCTGTCCGGATGTGTCCGTGTTTAAGCGCGTCCTCGATGTATTCATCTAATGCTTTGGATTCGGGACCTGATAGCGGGGAAACCCGGCTCTTAGGCGGGGGCGGTGTTGGGCAAAAGGTCAATACAGCAATCGCCGTAGCTCGCTTTTTACTAAATACTTCGCTCAAGTCGTCATAACAGTGTGGTACCTCCACTGTGTTAGTTTCACTTTTCAGACATGCCCTAGTGTAAATATTTTTATGCGCAAGACAGTTCGTTTGGCAATACGGGGACCAGTGGGAGATTTCGCCTTTTATCCATGAAATAATGGGATTGTGTAGGTGTAACCAAGGGAATCCCAACATGAGCGGTGTTTTCAGGGCTGTGATTACATGAAAAGATATTTTTTTCTTGTGAGAGTGGTTTATTGTCATAGAAATCAGTGCGGTTTTCTTATGTATCGCCGGACCAATGGGTCGCCCATCAATGGCAGTGACGTGGACAGCGGGGTGACACGGGACGGTGGGCACACGAAATCTTCATGCCATTTCATCATCCATCTGATCCTGAGTCCACTAAGGCGGAAAAAGGGCGAGATACCGTGTTAAAATATAGCCTTGCTGATACAGATAAACTTAAATCGTTATGAACAGAAAACTAGTGTGTACTCACTCGCCAGCGGGGCTTGACCGGACAGTGTGCGAGTGCATGATCCGATTATCCGCAATAGGAGCATAGATCGAATCTCTGTCTTCGCCATCTTTCACGATCCGAGAGTTTACTAGCTCATACTTGCATTGGGTCAGTGTCCGAGGAATCTCGAGGGGACTGCACTCTCTTCCGGGCCTTTCGTTTTGGGTTTTCGTAGACATGGAGGGGTGGTTGCGCAATAAGTTGACCATCCGGATCGTGCGCTGAATGAACTCGTTATAGGTGTCAGCATTGCCCCTGCACACTAGTTCCGCTTGGAGGTCTGCATTAAGTCCTTCCTTAAATAGGGCTTTGAGCACCACCTCGTTCATTCCACTGTGTGCCCCCAGTGTTTGGAAAGAGATGGCATACTCTGCCGCGGAGTGGGCGCCCTGCTTTAAGCGAAAAAGTCTCATGGCATGAGCATTTTCTTCTCTAATTAGGGAACCTCAGAGATTGGTTCTCAAACAAGATCCGGCAGTTCTGGATGAACCCCCAACATTTTTTAGGGTTCCCATCGAATTTGTCGGGCAGAGCGGTGGGTGTGTTCCCCTGAGGAGCAGTTTGAGGTGCCGCAGTGGCGTGGGCCATGGCAGTGACCTGCTCCTGTAAATTCCGTAAAGCTTGAGCCTGGAGTTTCAGAGCAGCGAGAAGATCCTCCATTGAGCTGATGACTGCTGGACCCGTTGTGGGTGAAATATTCTGTGACACCGGTGGCGCCGGGTGGTGAGTCGAGTCCATGAATGCAGATATACAGCTGAATTTAGCTTTACAAAGTTTATTATCAAATACTGAGATCCAAGTGCGAGTAAATCCGAAACACAGTTCAAAAGGGTAAACGTTTAAACAGTCCAGAGGTCGAGAGCCAGAAATCCAATGTAAAAGGTTTGTAAACATGCTCAGTAAGGTTTAGGTAAACAATACTTCACAAAGAGTCCTAGTGGCGTGGCCTTATATAGGGTGGCCACGCCCAATTCTGGAGATGGCGCCCTCCGGTGGCCATCAGCCTGAGTAGACCCCCCTTACATATATTTTATTATAACATCCACTTCATTGCATTTTGTTTTTATTCACAATTTAAACAGTGGTCCAACTTTTTGGAAATCAATTTTATATATATAAAAAAGAAAAGTAGAAAAAAAATCTTCTCAAGTACTTTCCACCACTGCTACTACTATTGTATCTGAATGAACAAATCCTACAAAAATAATCTTCACTGCGTATATTAAGTATGTGTATAGTTTAGATGTTGTAGACATTAGAGCCAATGGGAACTTTCAATGTAGTATGGAAGACAACCACAGTATTGGCCATGTTCATTGAATTTCATTGAGTTTGTTGAGTTTTTAAACACAAACTAAGCTTTCTGATGTGGTTTAGCCTATTACATGCATTCAAGTTTATTATTTAGAATGCGGCTCAGTAGGGCCAGAGACCAGGGGCCTCATGTTCAAAGACTTTCATTGGAATTAATAGTAAAACATTGTTTACATATTAAGCTGTAAATGTGTATATGCACAAAATTCAGATTTATCAATCTGTGTATGGAGAATTCCACATATATATTCACTTTTAACACCTCAATAATTGTAAAATTGTGCACATGAGCACTGAATTCCCCAGTCTTCACACTCAAATAGTTTCATTTCATTGTGTTATGAATCACTTTAGCAAAATCAAACAGCAAAAAAATGGCAACAGTAGGCAAGAAATGAGGTGGTGCTACTATAGGAGGGAAGTGACAGCCTAGAGGTTAAAGTGTTGGACTAATACCAGAAACGCCAGGGTTCGATTCCCACCTGTACCAAGCAGCCACTGTGGGCCCTTGAGCAAGGCCCTCAATTGCTCAGTTGTAAAAAAGATACCAATTATAAGTTTCTCGGCTAAGAGCATATCCCAAATGCTGCAGCTGTGTAGGAGGCAGCACAAAAACCTTTGGATAAGTGCTGTCTCTTGATAGGCAATAATTAAAAGTATAAAAACCCACAATAGTTAAAAAGAACCTCAATAGAACATCAACATCATTCATTCATTTTGGGTCTTCTGGAGCTTATCCCAGCACACATAGAAAGAAAGCCAGAGGTACACACTGGACTGGTTGCCAGTATATCTTAGGGACACACATACAGTAGATGAACAACCACACACTTACTTGTGTGACTTTTCAAGTTAATTTAATTGTAGCAGCATTGATACATAAGGCCTTAGACATTAGTGAAAGACACTGTTTAAGTTTTGTGGTCTTACAGCATGGGTTGTATAAATACTCACAAACCTTACTTTCAAATTTGCCACATTGAGTAGCACAATTACTATGTGCACAAATGCCCTTGCCTTTCGCCCTTTGTGCACTTGGATAGGCTCCAGTAGACTTGCATGACCATGGATTAGGAAATAAACCATGGTTAGAAGATGAATCCTTTAAGTTATTACAAAGTACTTCAGTTTGTAGAATGTGAGTTACTGTAAGTTCAGGTGCAAGACATTGATCTTAATTAAGGACTTCTGAATCTAAATTGATTTAAATTAAGGGAGTTACTGTCACGCCCTACTTCTACCTCATCACTAACCACCATCACCTGCTGAGTGGGGATGCGATCAATCAGCCGGGTGATGGTGCGTTATTTAAGTTGAGCGCCATTCTTACGATGGTGCGGATTATTGTGTTAGCAATAAATGTGTTTGTGGATATATGTTCGCCTACTCTCTGAATCTGCCTATGTTCGAGTCCCCGTTTGTTCTACGAGTCTGTCTCCTCGTTCGAAGCCCACAAAGTTAGGTACCATTTTTGTTAGAACAGCGTTGCTGCGCGGTTTAGTTTTGTCTGGTTTAGTTTAGTTATAGAGTTTTGTACTTACCCATAAATAAAGGGTTGTTCCGTATCGTCTGACTCCTGTTGGTATTTATACATCCCATTACAGAATAATTCGCCAAAACCGTGGAGTCAGCGGGACACGCTCGACTAGTACCCGAGCGCAAAAAAGTTTTGTTTTGTTAGTTCGGCTGCGCTGAGCGCGCATGTCACTTCGCAAGCTCTGCCCCCAACAGCACCGGCTGAGGTACCTTACGTCATGCTACCAGATAGGTCTGACAACGGAGTTCTGCGACGACTTTATTTTTCAGTGTAATGGTTACTTTCACCTATGCACCACTTGGACTACGCCCATTCAGCTCGACCCTCAGCGCTCCCACCAGGCTCCGAGGAGGTCGTGGCACTCCCACCAGGCTCCGAGGAGGGCAGGGGGCCTCGTTCTATTCCTGTCGAGTAGGCCTGGAGGCCTCATTCTGTTCCTGTCAAGGAGGCCAGGGGCCTCGTTCTGTTCCTGTCGAGGAGGCCAGGAGGCCTCGTTCTGTTCCTGTTGAGAAGGCCAGGGGGCCTCGTACTGTTCCTGTCAAGGAGGCCAGGGGCCTTGTTCTGTTCCTGTTGAGGAGGCCAGGGGGCCTCGTTCTGTTCCTGTTGAGGAGGCCAGGGGCCTCATTCTGTTCCTGTCAAGGAGGCCAGGAGGTCTCATTCTGGTTCTGTCGAGAAGGCCAGGAGGCCTCGTCCTGTTCCTGTCGAGTAAGCCAGGAGACATCTTTCTGTTCCTGTAGCAGAGGCCTGAAGGCTTTGTTCTACTCCTGTCGCGGAGGCCTAGGGTTTCATTCTGCTCCTGTCGCGGAGGCCTGAAGGCCTTGTTCTGCTCTCGTGGAGGCCTGCAACCCTCACCCTGACACTGACCCTCCCAGACTATGGACTGTTCATGGACCCGGACCCCGTCATGTTCCTCCTGTGTGACATGGGCCGAGCAATTTGTTTTTATGTGTAAATGACTTTCCCAGCGTGTCTCGAAAGGTGTGTGATTTTCTATTTTGTTCTGTTTAGAGCCTCAGCCCTCAGTGTTTTGTTTTGTTGTTCTGTCATGTCCTTGCTTTGCCCCAGTGCTGTCTTGGTTTTCTCGTTCCCCATCCAGGTTTTCTCATCCTACCCAGTCCAGTCTACGCTCTCTCGTCCTGTCCTGTCTTTGCTTCCTCGTCCTGTCTGCGTTTCCTAGTCCTGTCCTGTTCTCGCTCCCCTGTCCTGTCCTCGCTCCAGCAGCCTGTACTGCCCTAGTCATGTCCGCTGTTTTCGCTCTTTCGTCCTGCCCTCGACCTGTTCTGTACTGTTCTATCTTTGTGCCTTCATTCTGCCCTAGTCCAATCCCGCCCTCGTCCTGTCCTCTGCCCTTGTCCTGTTCTGTACCGTCCTGTGTCCTGGTTCAGTGCCCTCGCTCTCTGTCCTCGTTCCCTGCCCTCGCCCTGTGTCCTCGTTTCCTGCCCTTGTTATGTGCCCTCGCCCTCTGCCCTCGCTCTCTGCCCTCGCTCTCTGCCTTCATCCTGTGTCCTTGTTCCCTGCCCTTGTCCTGTGTGCTCATGCCCTGGTCCTGTGTCCTCATTCCCGGCCCTCGTCCTGTGTCCTCGTTCCCTGCCCTCGTCCTGTGTGCTTGTTCCCTGCCCTCTTCCTGTGTCCTTGTTCCTGGTTCTCGTTTGGTACTCATTCTCGTCACGGTCCCCTCTCTCATCTGGTTCTCGTTCTCATCTCGGTCCCCTCTCTCGTCTGGTTCTCATTCTCGTCTTGGTCCCCACTCTCGCCTGGTTCTCGTTCTCATCTGGGTCCCCTCTCTTATCTGGTTCTCGTTCTTGTCTCGGTCCCTTCTCTCGTTTGGTTCTCGTTCTCGTTTCAGTCCGTTCTCTCACCTGGTTCTCGTTCTCGTCTCAGGCACCTCTCTAGTTTGGTTGTCATTCTCGTTTCGGTCTCTACTCTCGTCTGGTTCTCGTTCTCATCTCAGGTTCCCTCTCTAGTCTCGTCCTGGTTCTCATCTCTCCGCGTTCTGGTCCCCGATTTCTCTCCTCGCGTTCGGGTCCCCAATCTCTCTCTCCCCGCTTCCTGGTCCCCGATCTCTCTCCCTGCTTCCTGGTCCATGATCTCTCTCCCCCCATTTCCTGGTTTTTAAGGATTATGCCACTGTGCTCTTAGGAACTTTAAGTGTAGCAGAAATGTTGCTTGTAACATTGGCCAGATCTGTGCCTTGCCACAGTTCTGTCTCTGAGCTTTTTAAGCAGGTCCTTTGACTTCTTGATTCTCATTTGACAGGTGTGTGGTTTTAATGTCCAATCAATATAATCAAATACATCTGGACTCATTTGAAGGTGTAGAACTATTTTAAGGATGATCAGAAGAAATGGACAGTGCCTGAGTTTAAAGCATGTCACAGAAAACTTGTACATGTTACAAGTGTGTATTGACAAGTTTAGGACCATGTGATATTTCAGTTTTTTTCATCTTTTTAATAAATCATTGATAACACATTTTATTTAATTCATTCATCTTCTTAATTTTATTTAATTATTAGAGATAATTAATGTGTGACTGTGTGTATGTGTAGGCCGTCTGTCTATGTAGAAGGTGTGTTTCAGTGATGATTTGCTTATTTGTGACAGTATATAATGATTTTATTTAAGTACATGTGTAAAAAAATGATAAGGAAATTAGAAGGAACCTGGCTGTTGGTTGTATTTTGCTGATACAGCTTTTGTTGTTCCACTTTCGTCTTCTAGATAAACTATGGATACCCAAGACCATTATGGCTTGTAGACTGTACTGTATGTAGCTCCTGAAACAGAATAAACTTCATTTTAAGAACACAAACCAAAACTACTAAAAACTATTTGTTAAATATAAACAAATTGAGAAACTGATGCTCAGGAAACACTCAATTTTTCAATTCCACCAATTTAAGTAGCAATGCATGACAAATGCACAGAACAGTAAATCAATGTAAATGAATGTTCATCTTTGAGAACTTGGGAATTTTGGAATGCCCTTTTATAACCTTAAAAGGATTAAAGTATGTGTTTAATCCTTCAAACTGCAAAGGCATCACTAACGGGTTACTTCATAGTGTGTGTAAGGCGGCGATCTGGGCTCCGCCCCTCGCGCATCGTCAACAGACGAGGCTCCGCCCCCACGCTGCATCGGCCGTCAAAACATTACGGACATGTTTGGCGTCGTCGTCCTGGCAACTAGGTTACCAGGGCGATGACGCAATATTTAAGATGACGCTCCGGTGAGCACAGGTGTGGGGGATTGGAGATGTATGGTGTTTTTGGATGTTTTGACTCTCATGTCAACTTTGGATATTTTGGACTTGTGTACTCTTCCTGCGTATGTTTAGTGTCACTGTGTTCAGCCGTTATTGTCTTGTCCTCGTGTTTTGTTTATTTGTGTTTAGTGTGTTTACTATATATAGATCTGCACCCACTTGAGCACTAATAAACTTCACCCTTCACTGCATCATGGATCCGGCTGCTTTCTCTTTGCTCACGTCGCTATTACAGAATTACCCACCTACTACGGATCCAGCAGGAAGGAACAAGGTGATGGAGCTATTCATTAAACCGTTTAGCCCGGACTTTTTGTCAGCACGTCTAGCATCGCAAGAGTTAGCCTTTGATGCTACTGAGGCTAATCTGCTGGTTGCTGTTATCAGGCTGCACTCGCTAGCCGTCCGGTCGCTAACCAAACCGGCTAACATCCTAGCACGCCTGCTAACACCAAAGGGTAAGCACCCGAAGCCCCCAGGCAGATATAACAGCAAGCCGGATCTATGTCTACCCTTCATTGCTCAATGTCGCCGGTATTTCTCACGCGCTCGTCTGTTTCCTTCAGAAAAGAGTAAATGAGTTTTTCTTACTTTTGTTAAACGACGAGGCATTATTGCCGATAGCATCTATATGGGATGTATACTGGCAACAACCCGTGGATATAATGCGCTTTCTGCACTGGGTTTCTGAGACTTTTTCCTCATCTGAGCATACTGTGTCTGCATCTGAGCCCGCTGTGTCTGCATCTGAGCTCGCTGTGTCTGCATCTGAGTCCACTGTGTCTGCATCTGAGCCCGCTGTGCTTTCACCAGGCTGGGTGGAGGCTCACATCCCATTTGTCACACGCGATGGGTGCTTCAGTGGTCGTGTCGAGGTGATGGAGGCTACCGCAGGGGTAGCCTGCTGTCGCATGTACTGGACCCTGCCTGCTGTCGCATGTACTGGGCGTGCAGCTGGGGCCCCGTAAGCAAACTGGGCTGTTCGGTCCAGCAAGGGGTCTTAGTCAGCAGGGTTCATCTTCACCAGAGCCCTTTGAATCTTCGTCATCGTCTGAGTCTTCATCGGCACCAGGACTTTTTTCTTTTTTGTTTTGAGTCCCCTGTGCTTTCCTCAGAGTCCCTCTCTGTCCCTTCAGAGTCCCTCTCTGTCCTTCAGGGTCCCTCTCTGTCCCTTCAGGGTCCTTCTCTGTCCCTCCAAGGTCAATCTCTGTCCCTCCAGGGTTCCTCTGTCACTCCAGGGTCTCCTTTGGGTCCCTCGGACACTCTCAACTCCCTCTCTGTCCTTTTGGACCCTCTCAAGTCTCTCTCGGTCCCTTTGGACCCTCTCGGCTCTCTCTCAGTCCCTTTGAAACCTCTCGGCTCTCTCTCGGTCCCTTTGGACCCTCTCGGGCTCTCTCTCGGTCCCTCCGAGGTCCCTCTCAGCCCCCACTGAGTCCTTAGCGTCCCTCTCGGGCCCTACCAAGCTTTCAGAGTTTCATAAGGCCCCTACGGTCCTTTCAGAGTTTCCTAAGGCCCCTACGGTCCTTTCAGAGGTTCCTCCCGCCCTTAAGGTCCTTTCAGAGGTCCCTCCGGCCCCTACAGTACTTTCAGAGGTCTCTCCGGCCCCTACAGTCCCTTTAGAGTTGCCTCCGGCCCCTACGGTCCCTTTGGAGGTCCCTCAGGACCCTACGGTCCCCATAGAGGTCCATCAGGCCCCTTCGGTCCCCATAGAGGTCCCTCAGGCCCCTTCTGTCCCTATAGAAGTCCCTCCGGCCCCTTTGGTGGTCCCTTCGGTCCCTTTAGAGGCCCCTTAAGATGTCCCTCTGGTCCCTTTAGAGGTCCCTTCAGAGGTCCCTCAGGCCCCTTCGATCCCTTCAGAGGTCCCTCAGGCCCCTTTGGTCCCTTTAGAGGTCCCTCAGGCCCCTTTGGTCCCTTTAGAGGGCCCCTCAGGCCGCTTCAGTACCTTTAGTGGTCCTTCCGGTCCCTTTAGAGGTCCCACCGGTCCCTTCAGTGGTCCCTCCTGGGTCCCCTACTCTCGTGTCAACTTTGGGACTTGTGTACTCTTCCTGCGTATGTTTAGTGTCACTGTGTTCAGCCGTTATTGTCTTGTCCTCGTGTTTTGTTTATTTGTGTTTAGTGTGTATAGATCTGCACCCACTTGAGCACTAATAAACTTCACCCTTCACTGCATCATTGATCCGGCTGCTTTCTCTTCGCTCACGTCGCCGTTACAGTGTGAAAGGAATAATGCTATATAAAGACGGGCCCTTTTTTGTGGTGCTTCAGGACATATGATCTTCCACAGAACATTTATGCATTCATCTTTCCACAACAAAAGAATCTCAAATGGTTTGCTGTCTGATGTGAAGCATTCCCAAAGCCAATATTCCACTTAACTGACAGGAGCTTTGCTGTAACATAATCTAATCAAATTATTAAATATTGTTTAAACTGTTTTGTTAATTAATTCTCTTCAGAAGAATTGTCTCATTATTCTCAATACTTGTCTTTCGAAGAATGGCATTGGTCAACACAAAATATAAGGGAATATTAACACCATCTAAAACATTTTCACTAACAAAATTAACTACAAAGAAATTATGTGTGAGACATGTTTTAGATCTAACCAACATAAATCTGCCTGGCTTTGCGCTCGACTCTCATAAATTCTGTCATTTGTAGTTTAAAGTTTTTAAAGCAAGCATTTAAAGTGCCATATTCTGACAGTCTCTGATGCTATCTGTCACATTTCAGTAGTAATATGCTCATTGTACTTGATGTGCAAGGAAGGCTTTAGATACCCAGATACTCTGTGTTGTAGTGCAGTATCTCTATTAGTCAATGAAACTAATGTGTGTGTGTGTGTATGTGTGTGTGTGTGTGTGTGTGTGTGTGTGTGTGTGTGTGTGTGTGTGTGTGTGTGTGT
>JAOTRA010000032.1:3665253-3680683 GCA_026260255.1 Pseudolaguvia tuberculata
TAATATAAATTGTTGTTGTTTTGTTTTTTTTTTTCAAACTAGATATCAGGCACTGAATTTGTGTTATGTTACAGTTTGGCACTTGGTAGACACTCTTATCCAGAGTTACTTAAATTTGGTCTCTTTTTTTCACAACTGAGCAATTTCCCAAGGGTTTACAGTGGTTGCTTGTTGGTAGTGGGATTCGACCCCCGGTCTTTCTGGTATTAGTCAAACACCTTAACCACTAGGCTACCACTTTCCACAAAGTGCGATGTAATGGTTGTGTATGTTGGAATTGTTGAGTGTAGGTCTTAACTGTTTTTATTCTGCATAAAGAGGGGCCTTGCAGAAAATCTTTCGTCTACCGCAGAGTAAGAGTGTCATTGCGACACTATTTCACTTAAACCTAAGGTAGAAAGGCGCTTCAATCCTTGTTGTACCATTAAAAAAAAAAAAATAAGGAACTAGAAGAAAAAGAGGAAAATGTTTATGCCAAAAAAAGTGCTTCTGGCAATGTCTTAATATGTTTCCAGTTTCCATCTCCTCCTTTCCTGTTCCCACTGCCACCATTAGCATTGTGGTCTATAAATTATAAGCAACACATTTGTCTTGCTTTAGTAACAGTTCCCACCATCGATCACTGCTGTTTGAGCTTGCATATGCACATGAGTGTGAAAGTGAGTAAGCTTGTGGATTTCTTAGCAGCCATCTTCAGCCCTGTGTAGCCTTTATCAAGAGACTGTTCATGGCTGCACATTCAGGAATCATTTACTAGGACAGGTTGATAAACTGAAAAATAATCAAAAGCAAAATTTAGAACCTCCTTTCCCCCACATGTTAGTTATTCATTTTTTGCATCTTCATTACTGCGAGTGAAGTCATGTGACCACCTGGTCCAACCAGCAGCACAGAGCTGAAATATAAAGTCCACTGAGCAACAGGAGGAAGTTATAAAAGGGGGGAAAAAACAATATAAAAACTTATTATTAATCAAGATAAAATGTTCACTTAATCAATGGTTTAATTTTGGATCACTTTCAACATTTCGTGTATTAAGTAACAGTCAAGTCTGTGAAAAATGTCGGAAGTAAATCAAGAATTGGTCATGCTTCTCAACTATACAATACAATACAAAATACACTAATACTTTTTTTTGCCAACAACCACTAAATCAATTCAACATTTTGGAAATGTGTTTTCCGGGATGTTTTTCAGTTATTTTGTCTCTTACCACTTACAATTATAGACTGATCGAGTCAATGGGTAAACATACCAAAACAAATCAGAATCAAATTTGTCTCCTCATTATATATACAGTTTTTTTTAGAAAATACTGATATCCGAAATAAAATAGAATAGCTTACTACTATGGATGAATGATCAATAAAAAAGAACACAATTGCAATTGCCATATCTGCATGTTGTCGTGAGTTTGTAGTGCCCACCAATATGGCTTCAAACAATTCGAAGGAATCAATTCACCTGGTGATAACCGAAAAGAGTCTGTAATATTGGAATTATTTCCTTACTTCAAAGTTACAGATACCCAACAAAAAAAAGGTAATTTGCAATAGTAAAAGGGCCTTAAGCCAGTTGTTTGTAAGTACAATTTCAGAATTGATTGCAGCTGTTACGGCATTTAAGAATGTTAAAAAAAAAAAAAAACACCAGATCACTAACCCATAAGCCCCTACATTGCTAAATACACATTGCCTTTTAATGTTGTGACAAGAGGCATTTAAAAGACTCATCCGAACATTCGATAGAAAATAGAAAATACAACAGCTGGGAATGATGAAGTGGAATTAAAACATGTACCATTATGCAATATTAACAGACCTGTGGTTTAGTGCACTATATTTGTCCTGACTTCAAACTAAAGACTAGTGCAGAGCTATTGATAATGTATCTAGACTACCTAACTTATTTCACAAATTCTTTTTTACAGGAACTTTTCATTTAAAACTGTTTGCTCCAGAAGAAAAATTTAGATTTAAAAAACAAAATGCATTCGTTCATTCATCATCTTACCTGCTTATTACCTAATTCGGGGTCACGAGGGTTTGCTGGTGCCTATCCAAGCACACATAGGGCAAGAGGCAGGGGTAAATCCTGGATTGGTCGCCAGTACATCTCGGCAACACAGACAAACAACCATTCACTCCTATGGACAATTTAGAATCACCAATCAACCTAATATGCATATTTTTGTACTGTGGGAGGAAACCGGAGTACCCGGAGGAAACCCACGCAAGCGTCAGGAGAACATGCAAACTCCACACGAGAATTGAACCCGGAACCTTCTTGTTGAGAGACAATCGTGCTCACCACTACACAACTGCATTCAGAGAGCACTGACTGTATAATAGCACCAGGAAGCTAACTATCTATTTGGTAGAAAGCACACTACATCTGCTAGACTAGAGATTAGCAATTTAAGGAATCTATAAAGTGTGTTCAGCTGTGTTTGATTATACTGATTTAGTTCTTGATTAGGAAAGCCACACACCTGTCTCAGCAAAAATGACAACAATTCAGTTTTTTTCTGTCACTATGGGGTGCTGCGGGCTGCAATGTCACAAAGTGAAACATTTAAGGCGGTCTTAATACTTTCCGTACCCACTGTATGCTAGTCACATATAAATTACTACACAGCAAAAAATTTAAATTAAACAAATACAAATTAAATGAGAGTAGCAGCTTTGCATTTTCTGATTAACCAGCCAGAGCCTTAACCAGTTCAGCTAAACTGATTAATAAAATATGAAAATTAATTAAAATAAATTCCATGTCAATGTTTAAATATGAAGACATCCATATTAGAAGATCAAAATGAATGAATCAATAAATAAAATATGTTTAAGTATGTAGCAGTGTAAAGCTTTATATTGCATAAACCCAGTTTATTAGTTGTTCAACTGGAATACAAGTTATGCAAACATTAAATGGGACATTTTCAATACACACTTTCATGTTTGCTCAAATGGTTAAGGTGCGGTTTGGATGACCAGAAAGACCTTTCTTCAAGCTCCACTCCCACCAGTCAATCCCTGTTAGGTCAATTGGTGCTGTATCATAGTTTTATCCAGTTGATCAGTGTAAGGGCATTGCTTAAATTCCAGCATGGGGTTTTGCAAAGAATTAAAATCTTAATCATCCGATCAGTAGTATCACATTTACCACATCTGTAAATTATGGTGCAATTTTGCATTTGTAAACTTTCTGACATATACAGTTATCACTTCAGCCTGTAACGCATGTTATGTTCCCATACATGCGATTTGAATGTTGCAGAAGGCTTTTACATTTTTACTGCTCCTCATTATTAACTGACTAACATACCTTTCATTTTGCATTTTTATCTGTACAGCTATACAGCCATGATCTGTCAAGCTTTCTGGTGATTTATTTTATTTTTTTTTTACATTTATTGCAGTAATAGATTTAATTAATTAGGTTGTGCATAACTACATCAGGCCAAAGCTATTTAGTCCAGCAGAAAGTGGTTTACTCCAGATGTTGCACAGACATGGATTCACAGATTAAAAGTTTATAGATTCATCCTGTCATGACATGGAACTATGGCATGCATGCAGGTCTTTGAACGAAAACAGAGCAAGTTGTACGCACATGTATATTTCATCCAATAAAAAGCAAACATGTATCAGCTGTTAGAAGTGAAAAAATATCACAAATTAAGCTTTTACAAACGACCCTAGATCTCACTTCACTCATTCAGTACTGTGTTAGGCTGAGAATGGTGTGTGGATGTATTGTCAGTATAGAGGAGTTCTGATTTTTACACCTGGTTGTTTAGAATAACTATTATTATTCCATTATTACATTATTTAGCAAAAGAGGGGGGGTGTTCCAGGAAGATGTGGCACAGTGGCAGACTGCAGTCCACCATGCAGTACCCTGTGATGGTATGGAAATGACAAGGGGAAGATGTGGGTAATTTGGCAGACCATCTTATACATTTATTTCATTTCATACAACTAGGCAGATGAGTTTTAAAGACCCAGCTCCAACAATTGCAGCTTGGTGGAATTAAAAGTTATGACCTTCTTATATAGTCAAAGTATGAACCATTAAGCTACCACTTAATTTTAGATGTCATATACAACCAATGTCAAGTCTGCCACATTTTCTCTTGCTACTTAATGGAGCTATCCTCTCTCAAAAGTACCCAGCCTCAACCATTTAGGAAAACATAATTAATCAGGTCTACCCAGCAAAGATTACAGGGTACAGTCCTACAATAATTACAAACATCCCTGTAAAAAGAAAAAATAGACCCATGTGAGAATCCGATTTGAAAGGCAGTGCCAAGTGCAATTAAATTAGACCTTTACATAGATAGGTCACAGAGAGAGTTTTAAATAGCCTTGCTGATGCAAACTGCAGCAATGGTGTCGAGGCTTACTCTAAGAATGTTCTAAGGAGGTCGGATTTGCTCATGAAAGCATTTACAATTCTAGCACTGCTGTGCACAATCAGGTTCCATAGATTTGTCACTGTTATGGGCACAGGCTCCTGGAATTTCATCCAATAAGGTTTTAATTCTTACTACCAAATACCAGGATAATAAACATTTTCATTTTAGATTCATCCATAACCTGTTAATCATGGAATGTTTTGTTACAGGATTCCGTGTTCAATTAATAATATTTGAGGGGAAAACACTGTTGTAAAAAAGGATGACGTATTAGTGTGTTTGATGTTGATTTTGAATATTTTTTTTTTTTGTCATTAAGGAGTGTTTAGTCTCTAGACTGCCTTGACCCAACCCCTATTCTTGCCAAACCAATTAGCTTATCTGCATCCTGCCCTTGTTAAGCTACCCTATATCCTGGGCATTTAAACCTCTTCTCTTTCTCCCCTGCCCTTTACATGCAAATCACCTTGCATCACCCTCATCTGTTTAACAGTCCTCCAGTTTTAATAACATTGGCAATAGACAGTGTTACAGATTCCAGTAATTTGTGCAAGACGCTTAAGTTCTTCCTCTGCAAGCATTTGAGCCTCTGGTTCTGAAGGCCATGCTTGTCTAAGCTAATCTAACATTTTGATTGTCACTTTACCTGAAAGAGGATGGCTTAGAAATATACCTATATTACTGCGTGCTTAATGTAATTGATGCCCTGTCCTTGAAACTGTTGTACAGGTTCAACACCGCTGCGCGAAGCTTATTCCATGTCCTGTATCGCTAACGGTGGCTCCAGCGGCATCAGGTCTCACAGAGACAGCTCCACCATGTCCGTAACAAGGAAAGAGACACTATCATCCGCAGCCAAAAGGTAGTACACACCAGCACACCATGTTCTAATTACATTACTGATCCAATGCCATGTCCTGCTTTTTTCTATTACAAGTACCATTTGTATATTGTATCATTTACTTTCTAATTGGTTTGTTTTTCAGGATTTAATATTTCATTTTAATAATCTTTCTGGGATTACATGATTTGTAGAAATTCAGTAAGTCCCAAAAAAATTTTGGGACGGTTACTCGTTTTTTTCAATAATTATATAGATAAATAAAGTTTTCCCTCTATTATTATTCACTACTTCATGTTATTAAATGTTGCCCATTTAACCTCTATCCTGTCCTTTATACTGTCACATAACTTGCTCTGTTCCTGGTTGGCCTGTTTTGCAGCGGTGTGGAGAAGAAAAAAGACAAGCATTCTCTAGAGGAGATCAAGGAGAAGGAAGAGCCGTCACAAGCCAATGATAAACCCCCTTCGACACCCAGCACCTCACAGGCACCGTCCCCTTCCAGCCAATCCCCTTCCCCTCATGCCCTGCAGCCCCAGAGAAGCACCCATGACAGCAAGGGACCCTCCCCAGCCAAAAGGTTCCTTCTAGCAATCGAATGCAGCATTTTACAGTGTACTGCAAAGCTCTGGCAACATTCTCACTCTAACTTTACCTCTGGCTAAGGAACAGGGTTGGCATGCTTTCCAAGTCCAATTGGTTGCTTTCTAACCGTGGGTTTGTTTGGCTTGTAGTCCTTCAAAAACAGTCGTAAACCAAGATAGTGACTCTTGGAATCGCTCAAGGATTACAGTTAATGCACAGGCAAGTTTTAGCAGTTAACTACTGATGATAGCATGTAAATTTGAGAAAAGCAGCTGAAATAAATTCGACGTTTACACAGTGTCATTAGGGGCAAAGCTACGTCATACGTTTACCCGAGCTGAACTCGATCGGATCGCTGCAGCTGTCCACTCTATACCAACTATGACGAACGTGTAATTGCTTATAGCTTCTAAAAGCAATCAGGTAAGAGTGCATGCAGCTGTCCTGGAATCAGTGAGACTGACTTCCATTCCAGACTAATTAGTCAGAAACAGGACCCCAGACTGGTGTACGTTATCCAAATCTATAGTTTAACACATTAGCTCTCATGTGACATATGTGAGCTTGGAACGTGTCTTTACGTGTAACAAGCAATCAGGCTTAGCTTGAGTGCAGTTCTGACACCACAGACATACTATGTATTTAATAAGCTCACAAACAGTTTTACAGAGATTTCTTTTAGCCATGCAGCCTGTCTGATTCAGTTAGCCCAAACCATGAAAAAAAAAAATCTGCCCCTTCCTTAAAATTAACTTTTTATGGTCTGATCCATGGATATTGGACTCTGCAGCTAATAAATTATTAGTAAAAGCCTGCACCAAAGCCAAACCAGGCATCTGCAAACAATTTCATTATGGTGCAGACACAGATTATGAGTATTCCACTTGCATTAATACAAGTACATAACCACTACACGGCTGAGCGGTTTTATGGAACGACCACATAGTGCTTAATGGTGAAACTTTTTTTATTTAGGCGCAGATATTATCAAACAGACATTTGTTTCTTTTTACACACTTATGGCTTAGAAGTAGCTCTGTTGAGAGGTGGAGCAGCTGCCTGCCGATCCACTGATGCGTATTTAAAGTCTCGCTGAATTGGCATTTAATTTATCACTCTTACAGCAGTCTTAGTTAGACTGGGAAACATGTCTGATCTAACAGACCCTGAAGCTACCCCTTTTTCTGCTTTGTCCTTGCTTAAGGTTAACTCTCTGTGTGTGTGTGTGTGTGTGTGTGTGTGTGTGTGTGTGTGTGTGTGTGTGTGTGTATGCACTTGTTCATTTGTAACTCCTCCTAAAACCTCTAGCCACTGGCTCAAACATGCTTACATGCAAACCACTATTGTTAAAATTGCCCCAGAGTACACAGTAATTAGTTGGTGTATGAGTGAAATTTATATTTGTAGTATTAAAGCATTACAGGGATTTTCCCAAACACATTAACAAAAAGTCTCGCATTTGCAGCCTGTATATGTATGTGGACTGCATACACAATTTTTGCCATTAGGTTTACAAACCGTAATTGGCATGAAACAATAGCAAAAACAATTACAAAAAAAAGTACAGAGGCACAACGGATCACATATATTGAATCATTTTTCAGCAGAAAAAGGGGAAAGAAAAAAAAATTGCTTTGCATATACTACAATAAAACATGAAACAAATAATTTTAGATTTTAACAAAAAAAACTGTATCAACTTTTTTTTTCTTAATGAAAATTTAAAATTAAATATATTGCTATTACATCCATTTTGTTTTTGTTGTTGAGTGAATCATACGGGACAGACCTATATCAACTCAGTCAAGAATTTCATTATTAGAATGTTTGGGTACTAATGATGAAACAGGAGTTCTGAGGCGCAGTCAATGTTCTACAGCTTACACAAGTGGTTCAGTGGGCTTGAGGACCTGTACAGGACACTAGAGTTCTTTTACTTTGGTTATAATACACCATGAGGATCAGGAGCTTTGTGCACAGGAGCATGTAATTGTTCCATGTTCCCCAGCAGTTCTTTGGTGTCATACATATGTAGGACTATTTATAAGGTGTCTACAAACATTTGCCAATTATGTGTCCCTTCTGTTATAGCAAGATATCAGTAGGTTTAGATTTTAGTTTTACAGAAAGTTTGGAAGCAAATTTCCTTCCTTCCCAAGAAAGCTTCCAAATTAGTTGTTTGGTTAAAGTTGACCTCTTCAAAGTTTAACACATTAAATAGTAAACACTCTGTAATAAAACAGATGTTGGAGAAACAGAATTTCTCAAATATGAGCTGATAACGGTGTTCATCAAATGCATAGATGATAATGTGAAAATCTCTGCTCGGCTGATTGGATTATCATAGAAACGGAGGCACAGACTGGCTTTGAAATTAGCATTCACATCTGAACCTGGTGGCCAGGAAGTAAATTAAGACAAACGGTTCATGTCTCAGATACCTGTCTCAGGTTAATGTCTCATACACCCAATGTACATACTTTTTCAGTTTGGAACCTAGATCTAACATTTTTATAAATTTGTAATACCACACAGCTAATAAGTAATATATTATCATGGCAGGCAATTAGTTTAGACATGGTGACTGAAGGTTGGAGTGTCATTGCATAGCTCTAGTTTCTTCCAATCATATGAGCGTTTTCATTTAACATTATTCTGCAACGCATGAGGAATGCCCTTCTCCTTCCTGTTTATTCAGCTTGGCCTTTATCCTCATTGTAAAATGACTTCTCATGTTTCTCTGCCTTCTTGACTGACTACATGCCTTTAATTTTTCCTTTTTTGGCTATTATACCAAATGACTGGGGTTGGAGTTTTTTTCTTCTCAGACATGTATATGTACCGACCAGTCTCTTCAGGATGCAAAATCGAGCTAATACAGTGATAATTCTGCAGGCTTAGATATGTGTGTTGTGATGTCATCAACACACACATTCAGCTAAAATTCTTCTTCGGTTCACATGTTGAACATGAGCCCATGTCTATTAGTAATTTCATGTGAATCTTTATTAGAATGAATCGTCTTTTACGAATCCTGAAGGGACTGACTAACCATTGAGTGTGGTGTAATCTCTCTTTATACCTGAGCTTTCTGCATGCCTTGACTTTTTTCCACACAGAGTCGTATAACACTTGCTGTTTTCTTCATTTGGAAGACCAGTCATTTTAGGATTGATATCAACCAAAGACTAAGAAAAGACGCACAGAATGGCTTTATTATTGATGTAAATTAAACTAAAACTGTTAACCAAACTGTTGTAAACTGAGATTTGTATGCAAATCCTACAATTGTTGCATACCTTTCCACTAAAGTCTAACAGAAACTGTTTGCCTTTAATGCAACAGCATTTATGCTTCCTCTTCCGTCTTCTCTTTTTTGCACAAATGGAGACTAGTGTGTTCTTTGTTCTCTTTTTACCCAGAGGCCACAGTGCCAAACGTGGTGGAGGAATGGAGCGCTCTCAGAGCACCACATGGGAGAGTGGTGAGGAGAACAGGAACAAACTGGTCAAAGCCGCTTCCACTTCCAAACTGCTGGCGAAAATTGTAAAGAATACAGATAAGTTAGTACCACGTGTTAATAATAACACCTTTTAATAATTACTCTAAAGAATTCTGTTTAACCTTATTCTTTTCTTCCTCCTCAGACACAGAGACCCAGTTATCAGCCAAGGTAAAGCTTTCATTCTTTCTTTCTTTTTATCTCTTTCTTTCCCTAGTTCTCGGTCATTCTCTCTCTCTCTCTCTCTCTCTCTCTCTCTCTCTCTCTCTCTCTCTCTCCCCCACCCCTCTCCTCTTGTCTCGCTGTCTTTCTTCAGTCTCTCTGTCTCTACCTGTCTCTCTCCCCCTGGTTTTTTTTTTCCACATTTGCACTACTTCACCTGTCTCCTAAGAAATTCCATCAGTTTTGTCAGTCCATTATAGTTGTTCTCTCCTGGTACGTAATGCCCTGTGTTTGTTTTGTGGATTATTTTTGTCTCATAACCAGCCAAAATGTCGACCCGTGAGAAAAACAGTCAAGGTAAGCAGTCGCAGAAGCAGTCATCAAAACAAGCTTATGCTCACCACTGCCTGCTTTTGGTTGGGTTTACACGCACCTGTCACTTACATTACCTCGAAATTAAGTGTGTCTTGTTGGCATGGCTATATATAACGGGCAATAAGAAATTATTATTAAACACTTGATTAACTTCTCTAATAAAATGTTGATCTAGGTAAAAGATCAATGCTAATTGCATCTTTCACCATAACATACAAATCCCGGTCTCTCCATAGATCTTAAAATGAAGCTATACAGTTTTTTTTCTAGACAGACCCATTAGTGCTTTTTAAATAGTTCATGTACTCCAATAAACAAGCCTTTCAGAAGTTTATTTGCTGCAGACATAAATGCTAGACTGATCTGTGGCTTTAAAATAAAAAAAAAGTTGTATGTTACCTTTAGTGGAAAAAAGGCACCTGCCACTATTCTTTTGACACATGTGTGTCAAAAGAATATCTTTCACTCAAAGTGCACTCAATTAGTTCATTTGAAGTATTCAAGCACGTTTTAGTTCAGAGATCTAAAAAAAAGCACCAATTACTTTCAATGACTCTAGCTAAATGTGTGTATTGATGATGTCATATAATTTTGTACAATTACCAAGTTCACAAAATTCTAGAAAACGAAGAAATTATGTAAACTGTTCACTGCTGACCTTTTTCCCCTGCTAAAACTGGTAGCACTGGTATGCTTATAAATACCCCTAAGTAGACTTCTATCAGGTTAGTTTAAATATGGTTATTTTATTTTATACTCTAAAGCATCTGTCCTTAACCTTGTTTGTATCTTTGGTCAGTTTTATGCAAAAACTATTTTCCCCAGACTTTAAACCTTTCCCAAAAACCTTATTTAGTACATAGTATGTAATCTAAAAGTAATAATTCCAGTTTATATTTTAAATTACTAATAATAATAATACTAGCAGCACAGGTAGGAATCTTGGTATTATCTTTTAAATGTAGCTTTCTTTTTTCCGACATTCTGTGAATCTTTTGCTGTCCCATCAGCAGAGCGAACTGTGGTGGTTAGGGACCCATGCTTTAAAGTTATTTAGAATACAATTTCCTAAAGCTCTCACTCCTTCTCTTTGTCCTATCATTCCATCTGTCTTCTTTTTCCCTTAATCCTAGCCTACTTGACCACATCTAAAGCTCTACTCTCTTTGGCTTGCTGCATGACACTTAGTCTCTTTTGATTGACTTTTTTTTCTTAAAAAATCTCATGTGAACTGCTTCAGTGAATATTTACAACAGTTTTTAATTTAACAGTTTGAGATTAAAATGATTTTGTATTTTATCAAAATATTATAATGTGCATATACTGTAGTCTGTGGCATTTCAAGAGTAGTTCCCTAATCTATGTATGAATCTGCTTCCTCTCTCCTTTGTGAACTTTCCCCAGAGGGCGACTATATCAAGATGTTCATGCGAGGACGACCAATAACCATGTTCATCCCGTCTGACATTGAGAACTATGATGATGTGCGTACAGAGCTTCCCTCAGAGCGACTCAAACTGGAGTGGGTGTATCCTTTCTGAAACATTCCCCTTAGTGTCTCTGCTGAGACATGGGACACATGCAACAAAATCTGGGTATTTTATGGATATTTCTGTTGAAATCAGTTAGAGCAGATTAAAGAAATAACCAATATAATAATGACCAATACAACAGAGAATAATGTTAGTTAAATAAATAAAATTGGAGAGTCGTACATGGTGCACCGGGCTTATTTAAAATCCTGCATTAACAGACAGTGACAGTAATGAGACGCACTGTAATTAAACATTGTACATCTGTATCTTCTTCTTCTCCTTTCTGCTGCTCCCGTTAGTGGTCGCCACAGCAGATCACTCTTTTTCACTCTACCCTGTCCTCTACATCTGCTTCTTTTACCCTGACTACTTGCATGTCTTCCCTTACCACATCCATAAACCTCATCCTTCCTCTTTTCCTTCTGCCCGGCAGCTCTTTCTTGGCATGAAAATCTGTTACTGTTGCTGACAGATGGCCACTTCTTCCCTCAGACTAGCTTCCACTACTCTTTTCAGAAATTTTTCATGTTGTGACTGATCAACTTTATTCAACACGTCTGCACATCTCCCTTATTCTTTAAAATCTGTACCAGAACACTCCTTCTCCATTCCTCAGGCATCCTCTCACTTTCCAAAATCCTATTAAACAATTTAGTCAGAAACTCCACTGCCATCTTTCTAAACATCTCCACGCTTTTACTGGAATGTCATCTGGTCCAACCGTCTTTCCACTCTTCATCCATTTAATAGCTGCTCTTAATTATTCATCAGCTGCTCAAAATACTCTCCACATTCTCAACACACTCTCCTCACTAGACACATTTCTACCTGCATACTTTATCGCTCTAATATGCAGTACATCCTTCCCAGCTCGCACTCTCTCTCTCTCTCTCTCTCTCTCTCTCTCTCTCTCTCTCTCTGCCTGGGTAACCGCTACAAATTTTTGTCCCTCCATAGTGTCCAACTTCTCATACATCTCCTTATACTCCTTCCTACTTTTCTCATTTCTCTGCCGATCCCAATTCTGTTTCACCAACCTTCTCCTTATACCTTATACTTTCCTGCACTTCATCATTCCACCACCACCATGTCTTCCTTTCCCTTTCCAGATGTCACACCAAGTACCTTCTTAGCTGTCTCCCTCATCACTTCTGCAGTCGTTGCCCAATCATTCAACATCTCTTCACCACCACTGTAGTGTGTCTGACCTCACACTACAGTCTCTCTCCTTCAGCTTCCACCATCTTTTTCTCATTTCTGTCCTCTCTCTTCCTCTTCTTCCTAACCTCTTTCAGGTGCCATTTCCCGCACAAAACATAGTCCACCTGTGTGCAACTCTTGTTACCCTATGCTCTTCCTTCTTTTTAAAATACGTGTTCACCACTGCCATCTCCAACCTTTTAGCAAAATCTACCACCACCAACCCTTCCATATTCCTCTCCTTAAGGCCATACCTATCTATAACCCATATTCCCTTCACCAGCATAACCATTGAAGTCTACTGCTATCACCAATCGTTTATGCCTAGCTAAACTCTTCAACACACCATCTAACTCACTCCAGAATCTTTTCTTTACCTCCATCGCACAACTTACTTTCACAACATTCATTAATTCATCTTCTTACCCGCTTGTTCCCTAAATTGGAGTCACTTGGGGGTCTGCTAACGCCTATCTGAGTGCACATAGGGCGAGAGGTGGGGGCACACCCTGGACGGGTTGCCAAGTCCATCTTAGGGCAATTTTTGAAACATAAGCACTGAATTATACATCTGTATCTGTACTATTATACCTAATTAAATAAATAATAAAAAATATGATAATACTGAAATGTATTTGTACATGTGCATTTTTTTTTCTTGCTCATTAAAAATATTTTAATTAGTAACATCTGGCCAGTTTAACCAGATTGCCACACATCTTGATTAATAGTAATGATTATCCATCTTTGGGTTGCTTTGTTGCTTGACTTGAATACAAACAAGGCTTCAGCCCAAGGATGCATCAGCTTATGTGAACTTTTTTTGGGATTGTTTCTTGGCTTTTCTTTTCCTTGACTGTTTATGACAGATACGGTTACAGAGGGCGAGACTGCAGGGCAAACGTTTACTTGTTGCCCACAGGAGAGATTGTTTACTTTATTGCCTCAGTGGTGGTGCTTTTCAACTATGAAGAGCGAACACAGCGTCACTATTTAGGACACACTGATTGTGTAAAATGGTGAGATTTCACTGATTTCCACACCCTCCCAACAAATATACACACATAAACAACATAAATAACAAGTAACAAGATTGCATTTGAGGTGTATATCAGTCACTTGCAAATGGTGAGCAGCTGAAGGTGGAAAATAAGATTGAAATTTGCTATGCATTAACATCATGCAGTTATGCAAGTTTCACTATTCCAGAACATTCCCACACCAGTATGTACATTTATACTACTTAGCATTAGTATTAGTTGTTCCCTGTGTGATTCCTAGTGTGACGTAGACAGATCTACTTTTTAATAAAAGCTTGGGCTTAGCTTAGCTATACAATTCCATCACAATGGTACAAACTGTCCCTTGAAGTTATATTTGCTCACAAAACCAATCGGAGCATCATGCAAATAAAACAGTATTTCACTAAGTGTGCTTTTTATTAAGGTTGTAATAAAACATGTTCTGTGCTCTGTCTTGGCCAGTCTCGCTGTTCACCCGGACAAGATCCGCATTGCCACAGGACAGATTGCAGGAGTGGACAAGGATGGCAGGGTAAAACAAGCTTCCTCACACATTTCGTTATAATATGGGCTTTGTTTTACTTGGGTATATTTAGTAATGTTAACACTGTAGTTTTGTTTTCTCTGGTTAAATTGGTTTACATGTAAAAAAAAAAACTTGCAATTGCATCTTCTAACATACATAATTATGGAAAGGACGTTTAACTAAGAAAACTTCCTGTCTTGTTGTCTTCTAGCCACTGCAGCCTCACATAAGAGTTTGGGACTCTGTCACTCTGCAAACTCTGCAGGTTGTGGGCTTGGGCACCTTTGAAAGAGGAGTTGGATCCCTTTCTTTTTCTAAAGCAGTGAGTGTTAAGTTCTTTTTTTTTTCTTCACTTTTATTTGTCAGATATATGATTAGAGAAAGAGAGAAAATCAGGCTGATGTTAAGGTGTATACATAATCATTTTAATCAGATAGGTAGTATAGCTTATTTTAAAGGACACCGCTTACTTACTCCTTTTTATTACGCAACACTGAATAGGTTGAACACACTTGAAACACAGTTTCCAAATTCAAATAAGTAAACTTGTGTGTTTTATCTTGTCCTTAAATTCTGATTCGTTAAAAATTCCTTTTACATTATTGCACAGCTTTGTTAAGTGGATGAAAATGCATGTGTGGAATGTTACAGCAGAAGGTCAAGTGGCAAACCATTAAACTTCAAGTTTGTAGAGTGTTTACAGCGTTTGGGAAAACCCCTAGATTTTTGAAGTTTACCTAGTTAGAACGGTCAGGTATGTTAATTAAGGTTGGAGCTAAACTGTTTGATTAGGGTTGGAGCTAAAGACACCAGTCCTCCAGGACTGAGTTCTCAATTTTAGCGATTATAATTCACTGCTAATGTATTGTAGCATTACCTGTGACTGTAAATGTGTAAAATGTGAAGTTTTATTCTATAATCTTTTTGTTTAGGTCTATACAGTAATCTAAATGGTGCTTTCAAAGCATTTATTTACACAAAAGTTTCATATAATTATGCAAAGTAACAACGTAAACGGGCGGCACGGTGGCATAGTGGATAGCGCGGTCGCCTTGCAAAAAGGAGGAACCGGGGTCGGGAATCTTTCTGTGCGGAGTTTGCATGTTCTTCCCGCGCTTGTATGGGTTTCTTCTGGGTACTCCGGTTTCCTCCCACAGTCCAAAACATGCATATTGGTGTTTCTATATTGTCCATAGGAGTGTGTGTGTGTGTGTGTGTGTGTGTGTGTGTGTGTGTGTGTGTGTGTGTGTGTGTGTGTGTGT